>CM061531.1:130446742-130722846 GCA_030545055.2 Neoaliturus tenellus | reverse complement strand
TGTTAATCTTATGGGAAATCAACAAAACCCTGTATCTCGCTTATTTATTGGAATAACTTGATAAAATTTGGTATGGTAGTAGAGGCCTTTTGAGGCACCTGGGACAAACGCAAATTCAGCGGTTTTTAATCAGTGGTTACGTATTAGTGACGTGTGATGACGTATGTGTGACGTCATACGGTGAGGAGGTGGAGTGTGTGACGTCACGGGTGTGACGTGGTGGTGTGACGTCACTGATTTGGTATGTGACGTTTGATGACGTATGTGTGACGTCATACGGTGACGTCACGGGTGTGACGTGGTGGTGTGACGTCACTGATTCGTAATCGGACGCCAATACTACGTTATCCTGATTGAAAACCACATTGTTTTGAGTTGGCCCCGGCTAGCTAAATTTGACGGCGACTTCAAACATGTCCAAACATGTTCAAGGCCACTCAAACGAAGTTTTAAAAAATATTTTTAATCATAACTTACGAATATTAAACAAAAGGTTGGAATTAATTGGACTCGTTAGAAACTCCATATTCACTCTCGACTGTTATCTTCAAATGCCGCGGAGGATCACGACTCACGAGACGAGACAGTAATCCATGGATGGGTGGAATCGGACTGACCTAAAGTTTCATTGACAAATTCGAGTGTTATATATAAATCTTGCGGATCATCACCACTTAGCAGACGATAAAGTTGTTGATAGCGTATTACTGTATCCAGAGTGTCCGAGACGTCAAGTTGGAACTTCATGGTCCTGTGGAGTATGTTGTTGTAGAGGTAGAGTGGATTTATCTAGTAAAATACCATGAACCGTTAACGTACCCTACCTACGTACTGCACAGAATACGGTGGGACGAGAGTTATAAAATAAAACAAGTTCAAACATGTTCAAGGCCATTGAAAAGAAGTTTTAAAAAACATTTTTTAATTATTAGACACTTTAGTAGTTAGAAATTATTTAATGGTTTTCCAGTTTAACATAACATCATGGAGATACGTCATCCCCGGACTTCGGGGACTCTTGCTCTGTCTTCACAGGTAGCTGATCACTGGAAACATAGGGTGAAGATGATGCTATCGGAGATCCTGGGGGTGACCGTGATGAATTTGGTTCTTCAACCGTTATATCGTCAAACTCAATTGTAATGTTTAAACGGAGAGGTGGATCACCACTCATCAGACGAAACAGTGTTTCATGAAACATTCCCAAATCCACTTCGTCCAACAGAACTAGATGAAACTTCATGTTGATGTGGTTGTAGGATAGCGGAGTATACGAATGAAGTTTGTAGTCAGTACTACATATACAATCTATAACGTCCCCTACCTACGTACCGTACAGAAGACGTGTATATTTTTTGTAATGTTGCGGTGATGGGCTGATTACTTATGATGAATAAATTTAAGTGGGAGGGGAGGGGGGCTATAATGTCTTGAAGAAACTATGTCAAGGTCATTGGTTGGAGTTTTTAAAAAAAGATTTATTTACAAATAACAGTAAAACGTAAGACATACATATTAGAACTAACAATGCTAAGTAATAAAGAATGAAAGAATATTTATAAAGCTATGAACTTAGATAATTTTACAAAGGTGTGTTCAAATGGATCGTAATTTCTGTAGAATTGTTCCCAGACGGTCCATGGGAAACTATATAAAAAATTCCGGGTTTGATAGAGTCCAGGTCTTCGTTCATGAGCACATTGACAAATCGTCTCGGAAGGTATACTTGGAACTTGGGTTTGTCACCTTCCTTGTAGGGCGAATCTCCAAGAACAGCGACGACAGCTTCACCAACCGATGTGTCCATTTTTTTCATTGAATGTACTGCATAATGCTTCTTCTCTTGAAGTTCGCTGCATTTCTTTGTTGTTAGAAGGTCGGATTTGGAATGTTGGTTGAATCTGTCCGCAAGAGCTTGCAATGGAGAACTTGAAGCCATAGTGGAGATGATGTTTACTGGATGAGATCCTGTGTTAGAATGATAGTAGGATGGATCTACACCGGTATATAAGGATTTCCCCCTCCACTTGATATAAGTCGACCAATCCTGTATGCTCGCGACAATGCGCAGTTGGAGATTTTGTGTTGAGGATTTTTCACACCGATACAAAGACCACTTAAGTCCGTAGCATAAGTTTTATCCAAACTAACGTTTGTTATATCAGACGTAGTGTACATTCTGATCCAATTAGATTTTTCTTCACCAGCAGTAAAAATTTCGTCATACTGTTGACAATAATGATACATTATGTTATCCAGCTCTTTGTATTGTGTAAATCCTTCGTTCCATGTGATGTGATGAAGGTATTTCGTTAGCCACGAATTTGTTCTAGCACTTTTTTGGTTTAGTTTCTTAAAAGAAAACGGTGGTTTAAAAAGAAAGTAGTTAACAACATTTGTATTTATGTCAAAAAAGGCTAGTTCTTTTATGATAAATCTGTCATCGTTGTTTCTGAAAGCTTGGAATTCCACCACACACTTCTTAGACATGGAAACATTATCAACAAAACGAACTGTTCGGTCCATTGTTCGTAAGTAACTAAAGGTAACTGAGAGAAAATATTAGGTTGCTTGACTTTTATGATCATGTCAATCCTTAGTTTCCGTTTGTATGTGTTGGTGGTGGGGGAGGGGTGTTTTTTAAGATTCCCAATCTTTTCTGTTTTTACAAAACTTCAATACACATTCACAGAATGCTTTAGGGTAGCACATTGAACATGAGCGGGTAAAATCGTGTACATTAAACTTGTAACACATGTCCATGCAACAGGTGAAGTAGTGTCCAGTCTTGTAGATTTTTAACATCTGCCGGGTTGGGGGTGAGATTGTAAATGATTTGCAATTGCATCTACAGTAACTGAAGCACTCACATGTTCTACATGCTATTCCGTCAACTTGTAAATTTGGACGTGTAAAACATTTTTCGCTGCAGCAATAATTATTCATTTTGCGAGTGTTCTTCAATGTGAATCTTACAATCAACTGCATCCATGTAGCAACATTTGTTTAATATATAGTAAGTGAAAAGAACAATAACATGTGTAAACTGGAGCTGTTTCAAGGTCACGTAATTATGTTTTTAAAAAAGTATAAGTAATACCTACATTAGCACCTTTGCAAAACTGAGCTTTTTCAAGGTCATATAATTTTGTTTTTAAAAAAAAGTGTAAGCGCTACAAATATGTGCAAACCTGAACTGTTTCAAGGTCACGTCATTTTGTTTTAAAAAAAGTATAAGTGCTACTAATGAGAGCACTTTACGACACAATTATTGAAATCATTTTTACTACTTTTCTTGATTTACAATGTTTTCCTGCTGGTTCTTTGTTGGAGAAACTTTCACTGTGGTTTCTTCACTTCGACGATTATTAAAGAAGAATACAGTTTTTCTGTAGTACGACACCTCTTGAGGTAATCTGTTGTATATAGACTGGTCTATCGGTCCATATAGCAGTGGCACAGCTGGATTTGTGTTTACCGAAGTGTTCAGATAATCAAATATGAGAGGGGAATATGTAGTAAGTTGCTGGATGTACCTGATTATTACAGGTGTTAGGTTTGACAGAGCTTGAAATTCTTCCAAAGTCATGAGGATCTTCTTGTTGTGTTTGGAAAGATCTCTAAACCTCACAAATTGGGTACCTCGAAGTCTTATATTATCGATTTCCAAATTAGAATCTTCGAATCCAATTGCAGTTTTTCTTCCTGTCAACTTGTTGAATAAATAGGCTTCAATGATAGATACATATTTAGTAAATTTATCCCACATATCCAACGTGAGCAGCAACGAGGCTTTTCCGCAGTGATTAATAAGCACTGCAGGATTGAAGTTTAACGATTTGAAAACCCCAACGGTGACAGATTTATCCATGTTTTGATTCAACGGGTACATTAAGCGTAAAAACACATCCATCAACACATCCATATTTTCTTCATCATCATCTTCATTGTCACATCGTTTCCTTTTTCTTTGATCGTTTCCTTCCAAAGATAAAAACTCAGACAGTTCTTTCTTAATCTTCTCGGTAGATTTTTTGGAGTTTTCAGTCGGTTGTTCTTCGTTTTGTGCTGGCTTTGTGTTAGTAATCGGTACTTTGTCAACCGGTAGTGGAATATGTTCTGTTGAATTAGTAGGCAAGTCTTGAACTATTGTTGATGAAGATGGAGATTCTTGTGAGTTTTTGTCAGTTTCAAAAGAAACATCTTCAGTTGTTTTAGTAGAGTTCTCGCTAGTTTGTGAGGATGCTGGTAAATCATGTGCCGATATTTCAGATGCAGATGTCATAGCTGGTGGTGTGGCCTCGAGCGCTTCATATCCTGTCGTTGATTCATCGTCAGGAATAGTAGATAGTACACTGTCCATGTTAACCATCAATGTTGACTTGCTGGTGTCAGGATGAATACTGATGTTTTTTCACCGAGTAATCTCTCTTTTATAACCTGTGGTGGGGGTAAATATGTGTAAGAGCTGCATGCTGTCATAAAAAATCTAAATTATTCTTCTAACCACGCCTGTTAGTGGTGTGTATGTTACAATTGTATCATGTAGTATCAAACAATAAGCTGTAGTTTGGTCAGGAATATTTTCTTCCAACTCAAACTCGATGCGAATGTCTACTGTTGACGACTTTATTGATTCGTTTTGTTTCGAACAATCTATGACTGCTATAGGTGCAATATTCTTGAATGAATCAGGTTGGAGGAGAGGTGAGTTTGTCCTTCCATAGTAAGATGACTGAAATCTTGCATACATATCATATAGAATCCCAAATCTGTCCTTAGAAAACATAACATTGAGGCTGTCATATGGAAAGAACTGTGAATTTAAAAACAGTTTAATGTTTGTAAGTTGACAGTGGTCAAATTTGCTTGCGTTAGCCGTAATGTTAGATCTTTTATTTGTTTGTAGAGCGAAAATAACATATCTCGGTTTTTCTAGGTTACTCGATGTTTTCACAGCCCACGTTTGACGTTGAGTTATTGGCAAAACTGGCCATTCATGCATTTCCCAGCTTCTAAATGGAACCACAATATCCCTATCAGAATCCAACATCCGCAATAGGCTTACTCGCCTTTCATCGGCCAACCGTACATGAGGTACCCTCCAAACTATTTTATCCAAATTCAATTTCCATTCAAGTTTGTCAGTTGTTGTTTCACTATCGGCTTCTATAACATCTGTATCATGAGACGATCTCAGTAAGACCAATTCTTGTTTGACATTAATGATTATTCTTCTGTAGTCCTCAGCGAATCCTAGTAATAGCCGCAACGGAATGCAAAAGTCAAAATAACCACTTGCATTAGGTTTTACTTTGGTTGCATTAGGTAATATCCACCCGGCTGTTTTTAATGCGTTTATTTCATTGGGTGATAAGGATACCAAACCTTTAAGCGTACTGCTCACACCGACTTTTTTAGTCGAATCCACTACAATGCCTGATATTTCATAGCGAATTTCTTCAAACAAAAAGGCCATTGCATTGTTAATAAATGGCACTTTAGATGGCGTAGATCCATTTCTTGCCAAAACCCTTCCTTCAATATAAATATAACTTTCGGATGGTAAGGTATAAGCATCTTGATGTTGTATTGGAATTCGTATCTCATCATTATTTCCTAATTTCGATGAAGCGTAGGGGTTGTGTGTGTGAAACTCTTTCTCCCATAGTGTTTCGTCGAAAACCGGTCCATGTTTTATATCCAGTATGTCCATTTTCATTAACTTTAAAACCGAGTCCTTCTAAGAATTTAGTGTTCTCTCTGGTTAACCTCTCCGCGTTAGGAGATATACTGAAACTGTTTGAAGGTTGTTTGGTGCTATATCCAAATTCAAGTCCCATCTTTCTTTTTATGGTGATTGTCTAATGTGTAAGCGCAAGGTAATAACTTCTCCTCTAAAATCCACAGCGTCACCGTCTTGATCTAGTACGTTCAATACGATGTCTGAAATGTGAGTGGTGTTTAATGGAAGATATATCAGATTATGAGGTTTTTCAACGATCTTAAATCAGGCGGAACGGTTGGATAGAATGAATGTAAAATATGTTGGTTTGGCCCATCTCTGTAGGCCCCTTGAACAATATTACATGTAATATTAATAGTATTAACCCTTGATAATGTTTACAGTTTTTGGACTCGTGTGGGACATATTTGGTTCAAGGATTGTGTCTTGGGATGGAAAACCAAGTAAAGGGGCAATAGATGCAGGTTGAGTTAGATCCATATAAAATTTACATTTTATTTCACACTTTAAATTGTTGTTATTAGCCCTTAGTTCAATTGCATCCTTTCCCAACTTATTTTGGAGCTCTCTGTTTATGTCAGCTATTTCATAAGCACCAGTTTCAATCGCAACAAACTCAGGTAGCTCAGTGAGATCCTTAGCCGTTTTATTTTTTGTATAGTGTAATTTGTTGTTGACACCTTCTATTATGTTTGGAATTGAGTTATAAGTTGTAAAATCCAAAAGTGCAATCTCCCACTGTTTATCTTCTCTTAGGTGTAATGGTGGAAATAGTGAACTCCTCAAAGTTGAAGATGTGCCTGTAATTGTTACAGTACAGGAAGACATCTTAAAGTTGACTGACGCTTGTGGCTAGGAATTCCAAACATAAATGGCCGCATACCGATGTTTCTTCTTTTTGTCTTCTATCGTTATTAAAATACACTTTAGGCACTGAACCGAAATACTCGCGCAATTCTTTTGGAGGTGGAAGGTTCCCAAAACTGTCAAAATAAAACACAGAATCGGATAATTTCTTGTAACAAACCCAATGGGTACCAGCACCATGAATATCATCAAGGTTTACGATTGCGGCTTCATTTTTCCAGATTTTTCTTGGCAACCCGTTCCGCATAAACACACCTCTGAAAAAAGGTATTTTCAAACATGATGCATAGCTTTCAAGCTCCTCGTTGTTCAAGGCTTTATTTGGCAAAATTAATTTGTTGTTATTTAATATGCACGGTATGGTCTTAGGTATAATCCTTTTCCGTTTGACTTTTTTTAGAACATGTTGAACACCTTTTCCTTTTACGATTTATTTTCTTAGTAGTGCTACTTCTCTTCCTTGTGCCTCCACCGGATGTATTTTTCCTTCGTGTTGTCTTTCTTTTCCTCCTCCTCGACCCTCCTCCAACTGCTGTTTTGGCTTTCATAGCTGCTGTCACTGCTAATGCAGCTGCTCGTTCCCCAACACTTGCGTCACTTGATTTAGATTTTTCTTGGCAACCCGTTCCGCATAAACACACCTCTGAAAAAAGGTATTTTCAAACATGATGCATAGCGTTCAAGCTCCTCGTTGTTCAAGGCTTTATTTGGCAAAATTAATTTGTTGTTATTTAATATGCACGGTATGGTCTTAGGTATAATCCTTTTCCGTTTGACTTTTTTTTAGAACATGTTGAACACCTTTTCCTTTTACGATTTATTTTCTTAGTAGTGCTACTTCTCTCCTTGTGCCTCCACCGGATGTATTTTTCCTTCGTGTTGTCTTTCTTTTCCTCCTCCTCGACCCTCCTCCAACTGCTGTTTTGGCTTTCATAGCTGCTGTCACTGCTAATGCAGCTGCTCGTTCCCCAACACTTGCGTCACTTGATTTTACTCTCTGCCAAGCTTTTTCAGCAAGAGCTCTATCTGCGATTGATCTTCTTTCCGAATCTGAGTAATTTGAATATGCAATGTCATGCGCTTTGCAGGCTTCGTCCAATTTGTTTATTCCAGGATCTCCTCGGGCTAAACGCTTCCGTAATTTCGTACCCGGTCCACAGTATTGATAACCTCCAGGTAAATGTAGCTCTATTGGAAGTGCGTCGATAGCTGTGTTTATTAATGCACCTGTAGGTAAAGTCGCAAACGCTTTCTTAAAAAGACTCACTGCTGAACTAGTGAGTCCTCCTCCTCTTCTCATGAGTGATGAATCACTACTAAATGGCTTCCTCCTATGCATGATAGTTTTAACGTGTTAGTTCCTTAGTGATCAACAATGGTAATGGTTTGTCTAGATCGCTCTTCGTATTATATATTGAATTCACACTGTTTGTAGGGGCTTCATTGCTGCCTCTTCGTGAAAAGGTGAAAGGATTCCTTCCAGACTGTAATTTATCTAATTTTTCGTAAATATCTTTCTTTAGTTTGTATATCTCTTCCAAAACAAATATTTTATTTGCAACATCAGTTTCATTTTCTGCATTCGCCACATTTATAATTTTTTTATATTTAGCATCAAACATTTCTTCATCATTCTTGCAATGTAATGTTAATGTATGAATAATTCCAAGATTTACTGCTTCATCCTTAGAAATGGGATTTGCAATGTTGCACAAACGTTTCCCTCTTATATCATAGTTTCCATCTCTAGTCAATAAAAAACCTTCACCAGGTGGACCCCTCCAAACCTCTCGGGCCAAAGAGCTTTCATGACGACCGAACTTGTCAACACTCATGTTTAGACTGAACCCTTAAGCTATGTATCCTCTACTTTTTAATTCTTCAGTTAAAGCAATCATTTCATTATCCAGCCCGTTGTGTCCAGCCTGAATAGATTCATATATTAACCGCATTCTGTCAACGAGCTTATTCACATTATTATAATATATGATGTTTGTATCATAGGCAGATTTCATAGACATTCCTTTACCTTTAGCCTTCGAGGGTTTTCCTCTAATATTAGAAAACAGCTTTGCAATTACATCCTTGTACATATCTGATTTATTTCTATGAATAGGTGCATTAGATGAATAACCTTTTCTATATGAGTTAGTCAACAAACATATATTTTTAAAATTATTTAAATCCTTCTTGGAATATTTATTAGGAGACGACTTAAAGATCAACTCAAACAGTCCAGCAGTACCTTTAAAAGTTTGATCTTTAACTTTAATATTATCTTTGTCATCCACCTGTATCACGCTGTCTCCCATTCGAAGACCATCTCTATCCATGCGAGCTCCATATACATGGTATCTTGACGATTTCCTTGCCCCATGTAGCATTTTTAAAATATATTTCCGTGAAAGAGGTCCTTTGTTGCCGATTTCTTTACTTAAAATGCTGATATTTGTAGGAGAATCTGTTTCTTGTAAACTGCCTACATCTTGAGTTTCTACATCTGTTTTACTGCTTTCTTCATCTTCATCTTCATCTTCATCATCTTTTTCCAATGACTGCGTTGACCTACTAAATAATTCCGATTCAAACTCTGAGTTGTCTGTTTCTGAAGTTGAGCTTGTTTTAATCACTGGTTTGTCTTTTTCTGTTTCAACTTGTTCCGTAAAATTTGATTTGTTAATTTTTTCATTTATTTTATTCAGAGGATCGACAATGGGTTTGAATGTTTCCTCTAAATATTTATTTCTATCCACTAATCCTTCTTTTAGTAACAGGTGTTTCTTCCGTATAGAGTCACTGAGAACTTTTATTTCACTAAGCAACTCCTCCTGGTTTGACATTATTAGTTCCGAGTGTTCTCTACAGTGTCACAATAAATACTGAAGACTACACATGTAGGTGTTAATGTAATAAGACAAATTTATCGAATCCTATTCTATAACGACCGTTACGCATAGCCCTTTCTTTATCCACAACTAAAAATCCAAACTTTTCTTTCCATGCTTTCCCACACAATTCTCGAAACTTTTCAAATGTCATATCAGCACCAACGTGGTCGTTGTATATGTGTTTCAGATTTTTTGCATCCTGTTTGAAAACTATTAAGAAGTTAACATTGTCCCTAATTAACTGTTTTGGGATTTTACTGTATGTCTGACCAATGTAAATAGAGTCGATATGATTATGCCTTCCCATGGAAAAGTATGTTCTTATTCGGTCATGATTTTCAGAAGAAACATCGTCAAAAATGAAAATTGAATACGGCTCGGCATTGTTGGGCTCTATGATCTCAGTACTTGCGTCAAATTTATACAATGAGACATCGGGCACATCATTTATAATCTTTTCCAATAACAGATATTTTGGTTGATTGAGAGACTTGGAAAAAATATATACATTGTTAAAACTTAATCCGTTTGGCTTTGTTATTAAATTGAAAACAACGTTAGTTTTCCCACAGTTTGAAGGTCCACTAATAATACATCTCATTGTATTGGGCAATAAAGTGCCATGCTTACTTACTTCCTTATCAAAGATATCCGGTGTCAAACAATCAATGTCATTGACGTCAAGTCTATCCTTTTGATAGATTACTTCCATGATGTTAGTTATACTTGAGCAGTCTATCCGAATGCTGCGACCTTACTGGTTTTTCCATTTCAAAGTAAGTCCTTTTGATCTATCCAAGTATCTTCGGTCTTATCAAATCCCAACCATCTCACTAAAAGCTTATTACCTCTTTTCCTTAAAATCTTCTCAACCAAATAAACACTACCAGTTTTAGATTTTAACAATTCTTTTCCATAAAATCCTCCCTGCAATATTTCCCCTTTACTATCCTTTAAAATATATGTTTCTGGAAAGGTAGGTTGCACTCGATGCACTGTGAAAACTTCATTCGTCCAATTGGGTAGATATCCTTTGGTGAATATCTGTTTATATTTACTTATTCTCACATGGTCTCCAATGGAAAATTTAAGAGGAGGCTTTTTATCTAACCGCGGCGTAGTATTTCCTTTATGCGTTTTCAAGACTAAAGATTCATTTTCTTTGTTCACCTGATTTGGTTTCATACCTATAGTACGATGTTTTGTATTGTTGTAATCTTTGATTAGAGTTGGAAGAATATCAAACCACACATAACTTCCTCTTTCTGAAAATTTCTTGTAACATCATTGTTTTCAATGTGCGATTGAAACGTTCTACAATGGAGGCTTTCTTTTCACTAAAAGTAGAATAGTGATTTATTTTATTTTTCTTCGTCAGATTAGAAAAATCTTTGTTAAAAAATTCTTTGCCGTCGTCTGTATGTAGATGCTTTATACGTTTTCCTATTGCCTGCAGTACCTTTCTCATTGCTTCAGTAACCGAAGGCCCATTTTTGTTTTTAAGGGGAATAGCACTGGCAACTTTTGTAAAACAGTCAATAACTGTTAAAATGTATTTGAAACCTTTGTTTATTCTACTGTATGGTTTCATTTCTACAAGGTCAGCTTGATATAAGTCATTAATACCCTTCACGACCGTTGATCTTCTGGGAAAATTTCTTCGAACTGGTTTGTGAAGTTCTTGAACTATAATTTTTCTCTCGTCCATTGGTCTGCTTCATTCTTCGTCCATTATACAACTGAACGATAACGATAATTTATTCAATTATACTTGTATGCATTTCAGAAGTCAAATTGATATAAAAAAGATGAGTTCAAGGTCATTCAATTTAAGTTTTAAAAAACTTTACAATTTTAAGTCAAATTGATATAAAAACATTAGTTCAAGGTCATTCAATTTAAGTTTTAAAAAACTTTACAGTTATTCTTTACACTACAATACAGATTTTGTGGATGTTCCTTACTTTTTTGAATGTCTTATTCAATCCATTTCTGTTAATGAATAGTGCCCATAAGGGAGTGTGTGGATCTTATTTTTTGAAGGATCACACGCTTGTCGTCTCTGGCTGACAATGACTTCTTTTTTACTGTCAAACTGTACAAATTATGCTTAAAACTCCGGATGGTGTTGAAAGTTGCATTGTACTCAGCTCCTCTAAATAAACAATTATAGTAATGTTCGAATCTCATTTTCTTCATTATATAATTTTTTTTTAATTCCTTTTGCCTTTTTAATGATTCCGGCTTCGTTTTCATCCGCCGTGTCATTTCCTGTTCTGCCTGTAAACATCCTTAAGGGCGCACATCTTTGACATAAGGGCTACAATTTCTTCTAGGGGCAAACTAGAAGTTTCATCTTTAAACTTTCCTAACACCTTTTTGTTTACGCAGTTGTCATAGGTTGGATGGTCAATGGGGTAGTCTGAGAAGTCAAAGGAATTCCTGTGAGGAAACACTCTGAGGTCTTCATACATGTCGAGTGTCTTGATCCAGTACACAATCCCATCAGTGTCAATGTAGCATATTCCAATTTTATCCCGTCCGTAATAGGAAACCATCTTGTTGTAATGGAAGTCATACATATGGGTCTTTGAAATGTCAAGTATACACATTCCTACATATAGAGGCCGATCCATGACAACATTGGTTTTGTTCATACACACTGCTACAAGATTTTCATTAATTACAATAGAAGTTTTGAAGTTAGGCTTTTGAACTAATTTTAACATTTTCTTCTCTTCAGAGACCAGTTTAAGATTCATGTGATTTCTTTTGTTTTCGAGACATTTCCCATAGACTGCGTTATTCATCAATTTATAAAATTCTTTATGAAAACTTGATGTGGCAGCTGCTCTCCTTGCAGTATTAGAATCAATATACTGTTTCAACCAAGGCTTTTGTTTAAATTGAAGGACCCGATTGATTCTAACAATTTTTAAGCCTAGTTCAATGGCTTGTTGTACAACCCAGTAATGTGCTATATAATTTGTTTTATTTTCAAGTGTTGTCATCAACTTGGGATGTTTGCCTCCTGGAGGAATCTCGGTCCTTGGTAAGAGAGGAAGGTCATAATGGTGGTCGTGAAGATTTTGCGGATACTCAAAGTCAAAGTCCAAAATGTATCCAATATCATTGAATTTTGGGATGTTTACGATGTCTCCTAAGACAGTTGATTCTACCCAGCAAAAACCACCATAGGGCAATGGCATCGACATAGCATATCCGTAAAGGTTATTTGCGTCAAAGTAGCCTAGATATACAGATTCTTCTCTTGGATTATAATTTGGAAGATGTTTGTTATTGGCTTTGACATAGCGTGTAACTGATTGTGTCAGCCCTCCTCGAACACCATCTTCAATCATAAGAACCATGTCAATGTCTGTCAAAAGTTGGAGTTCACATTTAGTCTCTTTCATCATTGCTTGCCAGGCTAATCCCGGAGATGTGAAATAATAAAAACAGTCAAGTCCATAAGCGTTTAAACATGAATTTCTAAACTCCTCCATTACATCACAAAGGAGAGTTACATCAAGTTTAACATAAAAATCATTGTAATCTCCGAGCGTAGACATGTTAAGTTCTGTCCATACCTTAACAGCATGATCATAATCCTCCGGATCTACCGGCGATTCATTGAGTTTGCTATAAAACATTTCTGGTGGAGGTAGTTCAGTCTCGTCGAATCGGGCAATGGAGTCTATGTAGTCGTAGGGAAATACTCCTTTCCTTAATACAAGCTCCAACTTATCTTCTGGAACAAGCTTCCTCGTTTCAATCAAGTCTCCTCTTTCTAAATTCTTTGAAAGTGTCATCAAACTGAAAGGCATGAACCTTAATGAATCTATGAACCTTAATTTTATATTTTTTACTTTCTTCGAAAAACTGATGAATTTTTCGGTTGTTTGTGCCAATACGTCAATTTGACCTTTGTCTCGACCGAGCTCTGGGATGATAAAGTGTGCGTCATAACCACTTAGGTTGTGTAATACGACGGGTACAAAATTAGGTAGCTTGAAGTTGATGTTGCAGGCGTTACATGCAGCTCCTCGGTAAGCGCCTGTCAAATGATCATGGTCACGCACTTTGATGTTGTCTTCGGTAAACTCGTTTTTACACAAGTAACAAACGTTCTCCATTAGATGACAAAGTTCTTGAAGTGGGCTCAGAGTTTCCATTGGAACGATGTAACTATAAAGGGTTGATACGTTTTCAGCAATAATGTACAGATCGTCAACAAATCGTTTTGCAGCTTCCTCTCCTCGGTAAAGTTTTGGAGATGTTGGAATACCATAGTGCTGAAGATGTTCTTCGGAAAGTGTCGATTGTACCAAAAGACAATAGCTGTTTGGTTCATGTCTTTGATATTTTCCACTGTCGGGTGCATCAGGATCTATATTTTCTACTGGTATCAACGAAGATTCAAAATCTGCGTAAATGACTATTGGTATTCGATATTGGTGATGTATATTCTTGAACTTCAGAACGGAATTCCTCGGGGTAGGCAGGATAACCTTTACTGCCGCATGATCTCCACAAAGCTTAGAGTGTTCCGTCAGCCAACGATGTCCTCCCCTATATAATGGGATATTTTTAAAGCAAAAACATCTTTTGCACACCGTTATCAGATTCTTGTGTTTGGTAAGCTGTTTGTGAATAAGTTTGGTAAAATCTTTTATATACACATAATGTGAAACATCACCATCTGTAAGTAGCAATAAATCTGGATGATCTGCCAGTTCCCGAGTCACAACTTTCAAAGGGTACACATTGTTTCTACTGTCGAGTCCAAAAACATTGATAGATACCCCTGGATTGCGTTTTTCAAAACGTCCTATTTCGGCCAATGACACTGGGTAGTTTAGCCCATTAAAATTATACCTACAGATTAGTTCTTGATATCTTCTATTTGGTCGTTCTGGGTGTTGGACACCTTCTCGCACAAGATATTTTACTAACATGGAATATCTGAAACATTCATTGTCATTGTTTTGAACATTGATACATGAGAAAGTATTTTTTATCTTTGCTGGCAGTGGAATATAACTGCTGCCACGATCACCGTATCCACGTTTATGAACACGTAAATCCAGACGGTTTATGTTGAGCAAGGACCATCCAGACCCACGAGCTTCGTGTTCAGTTATTTTAAGTACCAATTCCTGCAAACATTCCTCAACAATTTCATCGATATTTGACGTGACCATGATACTGCGGTTTCTAGAGAGAAAACCTCTATTGGACATTTCTCCTTCAACATCATTAAATGTTGTATCTAATAGTAATCCAAATTTTATGAAATTCAATCTATGGAGTTCATAATTTAGTTTTTCGACTATGACATCCTTTACTATAGTCAGGAAATTTTGTAGTTCAAGCGAATTTGTATTGTTTATTCTATAATGTCGGACAACAGCTTTCTCAAATGCTTCCACTAAAACTTCGACTCCCAACATAGAATCTTGACTCGGAGTTCCTGTAGTCGAAGGTTGAGACGATTCATCAGCAGAATCCATCACATCTAGTAGGGGTGCAGCTTCACTCGGTGTTCCTGTAGTCGAAGGTTGAGACGACTCATCAGCATGATCCACCACATCTTCTCTTGGAGGTGCATATGCGATGACACTTGGCCTCGTAGAATTTTCGGCAAGGAAGCGTACAAAGTCAGGGTGGTCTTCACAGTCGGACGATGCATTTTCAGCAGCATTATGATAAATTTCACAATGCAATACATACAAATCGTCATTCGAGAAATCTTCATTACAACGATGGCAGTAATACATTGTGATTCAATGACTCTTCCATGCGCTCTATGCAGTTCCAGAAGTAGTAATGAGAACCAATGCTTGAATTTTCTAGTTTTATAACAAATGCTTACCTCAGCACTTAATTCCTATTGGTTCATTTTTTGCTGACATCAGCACCTTCAATGTCATTGGTTCATTAATTCAACCTGTGAACATGAATGTATTTTTAAATTAGTATTTCACAAACCTTATTAGCGACTCCGTCGTAATAGCGACTCCGTCGTAATGGGGCAGAAAATACAGGTCCATTAAATATCCTCTAATACACCACCTTTTCAACCATTGTCTCCGGGAAGACAAGTGACCGGTGAAAAAATCCCGTTCCACAGAACTAGTCTTCATGATTAACTTTTCAAATTAAGTGAAAATAATACCTATGTCCCGGGTAGTCCCAATTTTTTGTTGGCAACAACGATGATGTTTTTTCGGTGGGAAAATATTCGTTTGGTGGATACGAAAACTGCTTCAAACATGTTTGAAAATGTTCAAGGTCACTCAAAAGAAGTTTTAAAAAACATTTTTAACTATAACTTTGCAAATATTACTAAGACACTTTATAATAAGCAAAAATTTTTCTGCATAAAACGGTTAACCATTTTGAATGCATTTCCCAGTTTATATCTAATGGGTGCAATTTCATTTGTCATACGCAGACTTCCGGAACTTTGACTATTTGTACTGTTTAAGTGTCAAAAACTAAATTTCATTCATCATCCACACATTTAGGAGGTTCATTAGTTTGATGTCCTTCCATGTTGTTGTGCAGGCTATTAGAAATATTGGACGAAGAAGTTGCTTCCGGTGACCAATTTTGTAGTTGCTGGGATGAATAGGACTCGTTTAACATTTCTTCTTAAAACTCGACAGAAATCTTTAATTGTATCGGAGGGTCACCATTCATCACACGAACCAATGTTTTATGAAACAGTCTTAAATCTTCTTCGTCTGACAGAATCAGATGAAACTTCATGTTGATCGTCTTGGGCTGCGGCCTGTTGACAGTTCAAGAGGCAGGTTAACGTCCCATTCCTACGTACCGCACAGAAGACGAAATCAGGTGTTTCACAGGGACGGACATCTACGTACTGCACATAGAATACGGCATCATGAGTTTTCACATAAATGTAGAAACAGGTTTTAGACACAATAAGAAATTTTATTAAATTACGTATACAGTTTTAGCATTGACTTTGTACACTACGTGAGTGTACATAGTCAATGGTTTTAGTCAGTACCAGTTTTAAATGTGACTGAAAGATCCAGAAGTTAATGGGCTTATTATTCTTTTCATTATGAATTTATAGTTATTTCATACGTATTAATTTACTCCTTTTTTTTATTGTTTGTAGTCGTGAAAAAAATTCGCTTGGTATTGGGCCACAAATTTGAAGTAGATGCTTCTGTCGTTTCTTTAATTCTTTCCTTGTGCTCCGCAATTACGGCGGTCTCTGATGTCACTGGACCATAGTGTAGAAGACATATCGGTTTTCTAAGATGGAAACGACAGTGAGTCCTTAAACACACCATCATATATACCTCCCATCTTCTCATATACGTACCGTAAAGAATGCGGTAACATGCGTTTTACAATGGCGTACACAAAGAAACAGGATCAAGACTACTGAAAAAGTAAATAACAGTTTTGACATTTACTTAAACAAAAAAATATTTTGACATGTACAATAAACACCAAGTTTTCAGTGGTTTTAGTTTTTATTTTATTTTTTACATCCTATCCAAAGAACGTTGTCCGATGTAGGGACATTGTCTAGGAAACCCTTTCATCACACTAATTTATATTAAAGTATTTCTTTGTACTTAAATATATTGTGTTAAATATTTTTACTCCTAAAATTATTGAAAGTTTTACAGTTAATAGAAGTCGCTAGGTATTCATTAGTGTATTTCTCTGTGAAACATTTCAAAAATTATGTATACAAATTATGATAACTTTACAAGTTTATTACTTCACATATTTTTATAGGTACTAGACTAATTGCAGAAACAAGGAACTGTACTAAATATTTATTTGTATTAGGGAAATTATATTCGTCTAACATTTAAAAAAATTTTAAACATATTTATTACAAGTTCATAATTGTAAATGGTCTATTCGAAGTAAAATAAGGATTATGTGAAAAAACTATGGAATCTTTAGCAAATTTTCATATGTATATATATATATATATATATATATATATAAAAATTTAATTCAGAAAAAAGTTATTTGGAGTCGTGTTCACTCATAAAACCGTGTGTATATGTTTATTTATTAATTATTCAAATGGCTAAGTGTAAAATACGATGAGGTGATTAAATAAAAGTATAAAATCAGAGAAGGGTTTCTGTAAACAAATGCAGTACTGTAAACATTTTACATCTGAACAAAGTAATGTCATTTGTTATGTATTTGTAATAAGAGTTCTTATTTTTCGTAGCAGGCATACACAAATTTATTGAATAAGAATATGTAAATATTAAGTTAAAATTACAATTATAATTCATTGTGATTATTTATTATCATGTTAAATAATCTTTGAACTTGAATAAGAATTTTGTATTTTTTTTACATGGTTTGGTTATCGCTAAAATGGTTAATTTATTCCCTTTCTATTCATCTAGGAATTATGAGGGTAGTGAATATCATCTGTGACGATATGATGGTGTGTGTTGATGGTGTGTCGGCCGCGGATCGCTGCCGTGGGGTCAGCTTGTCAGCTGTTATCGTCTCGACAGGTGATAAGCACGCGTGCGCTGCAAGTATCTTTGTCAAGGCCAACTGCACCTTGCACGCCTTGTGTGTAATCAGAGAACGAACGAACGAAACGGCCTGCCTGCACCCCAAACCTAGCAACATAAAAAAATCGGCAAGCGAATCGTTTCACTTCCTCTAATTATAAAAATGAAATTTAAAGGAAAAAAAGTTTTTTTAGTCCAAAACCTGTTTCTACATTTATGTGACAGACTTTGGAAAACTCATTTTTCCATTTTCTAGTACATATTAATACCAAAGATATGTTTATCAGAATAAATTAAAGTTATTTTAATCATCAAGCAAAAAACATTATATTGTTTTTATTATTCTGCACAAAATCAACCAGTTTTTTTTGTTTTCTCGATAGTTCCGAAACCGTTTCCTTTTTTGTCCTAGGACAAAAAATCAGCTGGAATATTTTTTAGGTCCTAGGACTGAAAAGGCAACTGTTTGGTTAGTAGGTATATTATTATTATTCATTTATTGATTTTGAGGTGCAGAAGTTTGAAGTTCAAACGTTATGAGGAACAGTGTTTGTAAATAACATAAATGTAAACACTGCATATTAATTACATTGTAAATATAACCTCAAAAATACAACTTCAGTTAACTTGGTTAGTAAGATAAAAAGTCTAATTCTTCATTAACGATAGATAACGTTGTTCATCACTCAGACCAAAAGTGTCTTATTTATGCTTAATCGTTTTAAAACACGATTACGCGCCAACAAAAGTGGGTCTTTTTGGTGTGCAATCGTGTATCAAAAACGGGCCGCAGCCGAGTTTTTAAAAACGATTATGCATAAAAAAAGACACTTTTGCTCCGAGTGATGAACACCGTTTTTTATCATAATGCGAAATTAGACTTTTGATCGTTAAAAATATTAACTATAAAACTGTATTTTCGAGGTTATATTTACAAAGTAAGTAATATGCAGTGTTTACATTTCTGTTATTTACAAACAATGCTTTTCATAACGTTTGAATTTTCAAATTATACTCCTCAACAGTAATAAATCAATAATAATATACTTAGCAAACAGCTGACTTTTCAATCCTAGGACTCAAAAAATTCTCCAGGTGATTTTTCAGTCCTAGGACAAAAAAGAATCGGTTTTGGTACTATTGAGAGAGCAAAAAACCGGCTGATTTCGTGCAGAATGATAAAAAGCATTTTTTGGACATGTGTTTATTTGATTTTTTTAATTATGTACAAGCAAGTAATCATATCCCAAAGTCATGGAACATTTTTTTGTGTCATCCTGAATAATATATAAATAAAAATACCAAATATGTGTATAATTTAAGATGTCTTCAATTTTAAAATAAGTAATGTTATCGTGTGATGACGTATGTGTGACGTCATACGGTGACGTCACGGGTGTGTGACGTCATCGGACGACAGTGATATGTAGAAACAACATTTCTCTCTATATATTTTTTTATCGTGTAAAGAAAGAAGTATATTCACTGAAAGTTGAAGGCTTGAAAAAATAACTATAGAAATATCTTTAAATGTTACATATATACACGAAAGATACGTCTATCAGAATGAATTGAAGTAATTTTAATTATCAATCGGAAAGTTATAGAGATGTTAAATATTATTTTCTCAATACCAAATTCGTTAAGTGTACCAATTACTCACGGAATTAAAAAATAGTAATATGTGTAGAAGGAAAATGGTGGCTAGCGGATTATCAAAGTATTTTTAGAACATGTGTTTATACGATTTATTCCTTGTCACTGTCAAAGAATTATATTTTACTGGTCTAATAATTCCCGCCATTAGTGAACAAAACTTGACCGAAAAGTGTTAAACATCGCTTTCAAGCAACTTTATTCCCCCCTGGTACAACCTCTCTTACTCGACAATGTTTGGCGGAAAAAATTGAAAGATCTCGGTCAAACCATTTTATTTTACTGGCCTAACTGTTCCCGGCATCACTGAACAAAAGTTGGCGGAAAAGTTTTAAATACCGCCGTCAAGGAGCTTGAATTTATTCGCCTAATAACAAGCGCGTCTACTAGACAACGTTTGGCGGAAAAATTTGAAACATCTCGGTCAAAACATTTGAGTTGCTTCCGCTGTCTGCGTACCGTACAGAATACGCTTAGAAATTCCACCGGACAAGTTTCAGCGCTGTTGCCGGGAGGTGAAGGTACATTGTGCGTCATGTTCAGCTGATGTGTGTCCCCGCGCAACCCCCGCGCGTAATTAAATGTAGACGGCGGCGAGACATCTCCGCTCCGTCAACAGATTGTTGCATACCCGTGCACAGGTAGAGGGGACGTCTCGAGTTGTTAACGCCGGCGGTAAGCCCTCCGCTGGGTCAGCCGATTGTCGCATTGCCCTGCACACCTAGAGGGGACGACTGGAGTATGTTTCATAACTGTGGGATATGATTACTTATTTGTACAAAAAAAATGATTAAATAATTTTCTAACGATATTGTTACGTGAAATCGCGAGTTAAATTATAATGTTTAGTTAAGTTAATTTATTTTCGTCTAAAAGTCTAGTTTTTTACTACGGGCTTCATCCGTGTGTCTGTTATATATTTTGGGCTGTAATTATAATGTTTCTTTGGACTATAATCGAGCAAACTATTTATATTATGTTTTGCGTTACTTAAAATATTGTTATTATTCTTGCTTTATCTCAGTAAATAATTATGTTTGTCTAATGTATGGAATTTATAAAAAGTGGGTTTTCCTTCAATAAATAAGTGTTTTCTTTACGATAGGGACTCAGCAGAGCAAAATGAAATGTTTAAACAACGTGAATATTTAGGTCAGTACATTAAAATGGTATGACAGTGACGACTTCAAACGATTAAACTATTTTCTAACGTTATTATTATTAAATGAAGTTGCGAGTCAAATTATAATGTTTTGTTAAGTTTATTAATTCTAACACAAGACAATATTACAGCTCGGTTGGATTTTTCTGAGGCATAACCACCATCTTTAGCCGAGTAGGTTTCCTCCGAAAAAAGACTGGAGTTTTCTGTAATGCCGACATCATCGGGATCTTGACTTGAGTCGAGTACAATCTCGCTGCATGGCCCCGTGGTGAAGTCATTAGCTGTAGCTCGCTTCTGATTGGCCCGGCCGCTGAGCCAATGAGAGACATCCGTTCCTCGCTGAGTCGGGATAAAACCGGGACCTGCTCGGGCCACTGTATCACTCTGCATCGAGCCGTCACGGGACCAGCCAAGAAGCGACTCCGACCTCTCCCGCACGCTACCGGGACTCGGCGGATACCAGCGGAGACACCGGGCATTCGGCGATGTCTTGGGAGAAGCGCAAGCCCTGCGTGGTACACCGCCTCGGAGTCTACGCCAAGCGTGATACCCTTGAGGTCACCTCGCTTACGCCGCTCGATGTCTACGAGGGTCGCCGACGAGTCACTGGGGCATGCGCCGCCTACGTCCCGAGGAATGTCGCCGTGCCTGGGTCAGACTACTCCGGACATATGCGAGGAGACTCGGACTCGCTGTGAGAAGATCCTTGGGCGTCTGGATCAGTTTGATCACGGGACCGTTAGGTCCCTTCCCTCGTTTGCACTTAGTCGGCGGCTTCCTTCTTTACTGTCCTTTCTTTGCATGGCTTTGCGTGGGTTCTTTCTTATTTTTTTGGCAAACTAACACTCTAGTGTACTTAAACTATGTCCCTTACCTATTTCCTATCACACCCCCCACAAAACATACCCGGGTGGTTCGCGCAGAGCGTTTTCTGCGGTCCCCCACACCTTGGTTCACTCGGTCGGTTGGCCTGCCCAGCTACGAGGAACTGCCCCCTAAACTTGGTTGGTTGGCAGGCTTGTCCGCTACAGCCAAGTTCCTTTTTTTTTCTACATTCAATTTGGCCTTGAACCTGTTTGAACCTGCTCAGGCGTAAAAATATTTGTTAAAACCCGAATAAACAATATAATTATAGCCCAATATATTAGGGTTACACGAATGAAGCCCGCAGTTCAAAAAATTAAGATTTAGACGAAACGGCCTTTCTAAAGGCCACGGAAATAAACGTTTAAAAATTAATAATATTGTTTAAAAAGTGTGAAACTAAGGTGTATGATAGAATAAAGAGACCGGTGTGTAATAATTATTACATATTCCCGCCAAATATAATCGTGGTCGAGTGTTAGTTGTGTAAAAGTATAAGGGGAATAAAATCCGTAGTTTTGACCGGGAATTTAAGAAGTTTTCTGTCATTTATTGAAGCAAAACTCCGGTTGTATAAATCGGATAAAAATTAATGGATTTTACCGGGTGAATAGAAATACTCTTAAATATATATTTTTTAAGAACATACAGTAATCTTTATGTGCCGGCCTTTGTAAGTAAATAAATTTGGTATCTAGCATTGCAATGCAAAGAGCGAGGGACTATAGCGGCACTAGCGTGATCGGCCCGACAGCCGGAGGTAACGTTTGGTCATAAACACAAATTAACAGGAAAATCAAGACTCTCTGGGCTCCGCTAAAAGTTCAACAGTGTATTAGTAACGTCACACCACCACGTCACACCCGTGACGTCACCGTATGACGTCACAAATACGTCATCACACGTCACACATACCAAATCAGTGACGTCACACCCGTGACGTCACACACTCCACCTCCTCACCGTATGACGTCACACATACGTCATCACACGTCACTAATACGTAACCACTGATTAAAAACCGCTGAATTTGCGTTTGTCCCAGGTGCCTCAAAAGGCCTCTACTGAAACAAAGTAGGGCAGGTTGTACCTTAATTGAAGGGAACATGTTCCAACGGTAGTCCAGTGATTTAATAATGACTTGCCGACCCGTCCTTATCATGAAGGTTTGGCCGGCTTATCGCGCCGTGCGTGGCCGGCCGATCCCCTCTTTCAGTTGCTGTGTGCCACGCAAGCAGGTGGCTGCGCGGGCGAGTTTAAGAACTTGCCGCGCTTTTGATTCATTTTAAAGATAATATTATTTTATATTTTTCTTACTGGGAATAATAAAATCACACATATCAAACTTAAATGCTCTTTTATTATAGTAAATTTTTTCGTGCATAAATATATACAAAAAATATAAAACAATCTCTTTCAGCTTCTAACAAGAACTTATTAAATACGATTATAAAGATCAGTAAAATATAACCCGTTACACCCCCTCCTTGCATTGGGGCGAGAAAAAGAAAAACCAATAAAAACAACATTTCACTTCATATAAAAGAAAGAAAAACTTCTTGACAACAACAATATAGAAATAGAAAAAAACTATAAAAAAGAAAAGTATGTCCACTTGACAAGAATTTATGTCCAGGTAGAACTCATTTGTTTTTCGGAACTACCACTTCAAGTCCAGTCTCACAAGCCTCCTCGGCAAGTTCTGCCACCCGATCCCTGGGAAGAAAATGTTTACTTTCTTCTCTCGCCTTCTCCTTTTTCGGGTCGTCAGGATAGTCGGGATCTTCTGTTTAGTACTGTGGTCTGGGGTTTCCCTCTTCAAAGGTAACTCCTGAAGATCGTCCCTTCCGGTCTGCTGGGCAACGTTAGCGCCATCCAGGAGTTTGGGGGAGTCCAGATAAATCAGGGCGTCTTCCATCTGGGCCTCGAAGACCTTCTCTACCAAGATTGAAAGACAGGGGAAAGGGGCTGAAGCGTCTTGGGGTGTCTCCACCCCCATCGCCGTTAGTGGTTGGGGTGGATGTTCGATTAGTTCAAACTCTTCCAGCAGTTTCGCCAACTCCTGGTCTGCGTGGGCATCCGGGGTCACGTATCCTTTTTCGGACCTCTGTCGCACCACCGAGGTCAACTCCAGCAAGTCGTTGACGAGCCCACGAGTCTTGGTCGTTTTGAGAATGGGGATTCGGGGATTCCTTCGTGAAGTCCACTTCAAGGGACGATGGCAACGGTGGACTCTCGGCTGCAGCTTCCGTGGCCACTTCCACCTCTGTAGCAGAGGTATCCGGAGAGAAGTTGGCTTCCGCAATCACGCCAGCGTCAGGTAACAGCACATTTGTGTTTATTGCCTCCACCAAGTGTTTCCGCCAGACAGTATCATTAAAGGAGATCCCCTTAGCTCTAAGTGGGGCACAGAGTGGGGAGCTCTGTGGGGCTCTAAGTGAGATTCTCTCGGCAAACCACGCCACATATGCCCCGCAATCCTGGCCGTTGGGTTGGATCGGCTTGTCCACAGGCTTGTCCTGGAGGTGCCACGCTGGGTCGTTGAACTCTATATCATGAGCTTTAGCGTAGCGCTTCAGGGCGTGGAATATCTGGCATAGTTGCCGATCATGTGGTACTCTGAGGAAGTCATAGGCCTCAATTCGCCTTAATTGCGGCCGCACACATATAAGAGACCAATGCCTGGTGATCCCGGTGTATGGTAGGGTGTAAATACGATCTCCTTTGTAAAGGGGTTTATTTTACTGAAAATCTTGTTCACTAGGTCCAGACGTTTCCTATCTAGATCGAAGAAGAGGTAAGAATCCAGGGCAAAAATCGAGGAGATTCTGGCCTGTACCGCACTTCTTCTCTCCTGCTGCCTCAAGTAGGCCTCCAACGCCAGGCCTTCAACCAGCTGCCCTGGAGATAAAGATTCAAGTGAATCTCTGTCCACGTAGATTTTTCCCCGCATCATGCACCTGAAAGCCAAATCCAACCGAGCACTACTCATGCTAAGCAAAGTGAAAAGTGTTAGTCAAAGAGGGGCCATCGGCTCACAATTGGAAAATGGAAAATAACTGTGGAGCCACAGGATTGGAAGTTGTCGGGTAGGTTAGGGGTTTTTTTAAGGAAGGGTACTGTTGCTAAGGTAAAGCTTCAGGTCCTTAGCATGAGCTCGTCCGGCATCTTTGCCTTTTGAGTCGGTTAACCGGAACATATTGTTGCCAATTTTCTCTCGAATTAAGTATGGCCCTTCAAACTTGGGAGCTAGCTTACCCGCAACATAATCTACGGCAGGAGGTAGAGTGTGAGACCGCAGCAATACATTTTGTCCAACCTTAAATGGGTTTTCTCATCGCCGCAGATTGTAATAACTCGCTTGTTGCTTGAATGTGGCCTCCAGATTTGCTTTGCATTTTTGTCTTAACACCTGCAAAAGGCTTAAGCGCTTATCTTGCTGCTTTGAGAGGTTTTGGTCTTCGCATGTCGCATGCTCCATGAGGGGGCCATAAACAGAATTTGGGGCTTTAAGCTCTCTGCCATAGTTTAACATTTCGGGAGTGAAGTTAGTTGATTCCTGGACCTTGGTATTCAGGGCGAATCTTAATTTTTCTAAGTTCATATCCCACGAGCAGTGATCGTCAGTGAGGTATTGTGATATCATGTTTTTAATCACCCAGTTATCTCTCTCCGTGGTGTTTGACTGAGGACTATAGCACTCTTAACTGCATCAAAGTATGTTGTCTTTTCTAAAAAGATCTTAGGATTGAAGATTTGGCGGAGGATAGAGCAAGTCATGGGAACCATAATTTTTATTCAGGGGGAATTAACCTGATGCAGCTGTCAAAGCTTAAGGAGTAGGTCTCCCCACAGCTTTATTAAAGTATCTAGGCCAGGGAAAAGATCTTACGAGTGAAATTTGTTTTCCTGCTGATATTAGTGCAGGCCAATGATACTCAGAGTGGGGAAATGCGCCTAATGCTAATGGTTCTCAGGAGCAAAATCACAAGTATGGAGAGTATCCAGGGCACTATTGAGCTGAATAAAAAGTGTTTGGTTCTTTTTTATTAAATAATAAGAAATTGTTGTTTTTTCAGCCCAGCTAAAAAAATGTATTATCATCATCAGATGAGTATTCCCACTCCGTGTGATGACTGTTCAAGCCATCTACATATACCACAGGATGACCAAAGGTTGGGAGAACTGTATCTGACTATTTTGTGTTAGGTGGTTTGTAGACATTTATAATGGTAGTTTTAGATACTTTTATCGCAAGAACGAATATGTTATTCTCACAGCTCTTGTAGGAGACTGATACATCGTATATGTCCTGCTTCACGTAAGACGCCACGTCATAAACCTGTGACCTATTCCGTCTATAAACCTACATTCTGGTATGGTGCCCCTCACTATTCTATAAATATTCTATGTGCGTTTCTTGCAGTACGAGGACATCGACGTTATTTTCTGATAGCATCTTGCTGAGGCAATAACTCTTGGATTCACTCAGATCCTCTAGGTTCTATGGTATGGATTCAAAACCAAGCCTACATTTCTAAATTGACCGTAGAAAAGTTTGGATTTTGTCTGGCAGCTGGCATAGCTAGAGAGATTACTCGCATGATATGTAGCTTCCAAATGTTGTTCGTTTAGTACCACCCAGAGAGTACGTGCAGCTATAATGGAATGCTGCGAACCCGAACAATATCCCCCCCCCCCCCCCCCGCGTGGGTCGCAAAAGGAAAGTTTTTTTTTTACCTGACATTTTATGTCTATTACTTAAGAGTCATTAGTGGCCTAATTGGAAAATTATCTATTGACACTACCATTTCTCACATGATCCACAGTATGTTCGTTTTACAAGACTGGATGTCACATCTAAACAGACGCAGGTGCAATTAAATTGTTTCATCATACTGCATTCGGAAAAGCCGTTTTTTGGCCTGTAATTGGGACTTAATAGTGGCGTTTTTAAGCCTTTTTTAAATTGTTCGAAAAAATACACAAAAACTTGCATTCTGCAATTTAAATTCAAGATTTTTACATTTAATCCATTTGACTAACGTTACAGCTGCTTTAATTAATATTTAAATAAAGACGGGAGTCAATTAATTTAACGTTAACAGAGATTAAAAATTTAAAATATTTATTTTTAATTAGTTATTATATTTAAATTTTAAAGTATGATGAAAAACGTTGTTCATCTCTCAGACTGAAAGTGTTTTTTCTATGCTTAATCACATTTTACAATAAAAACCACTTTCTTTCCTAGGGATGAAAACTACTATTAAGGTAACAATTCAAATTTTCAAAAATAACTTTAAAAAATACAACCTAGTACATTTTTTTTTTAAAGAAAATGTTATCTAAAATGTTAAAGAAATGTTAAAATGTTATCGAAAATGTTAAGAAAATGTACTCACAGGGGCTAAACTAAATAAATAGATGTAATCCAAAGAAATCTTTTTTATTATTAAAAGGACCTTAATTTATCTTTATTTTATCTTTTCCTTATTTTTTCAAGGACTATTAATCTCAGAATAATTAGTAGTCATAAGTAAGAGAGGGTTTAAGTTATCAATTAACTAAAATAAAATTGCAAATATCATAGCATATAATAGTAAAAAAACTACTTATTTACCCTTACTCTGTCAACATAGTCAATATGTATACTCAGTCTGAGTTAATACGGCTCTTAAAATGTTTGATGTATCTAAGTCCCAACGAGCACGGTTACCAAAAGGTTCTGAAATGCTAACTTCACAAGATAAACTTGCTTCTCTACCCGAAAAGCTTTATGTTTTATTTAGCATGAGTTTTTAGTACAAACAAGGGGAACGGTGATATGCTTTTCCCGTTGTCACATAGTCTATTAAGTGATATTTGCTTTTTAAAGCGTCAATTAAATTGACCTATTTAGTATTGTGATATATGATCTAATAAAATATTCCGGCACATAAAAAATTAATTTACAAATAATGTAAAGTTGGTTTTAATACTTTCAATCAACATACAATACACGTCATCAGTGTTGTTTTGATTAAATTTATCCAACCATTCACAGTAATGTAATCAAATACGTATCACCAAATCTTCACTAAAGATCGTCATTTAATTTAGCTTGGCTACTAAGACCTTATTTGAACAAATAAACATGGAGAAATATTTGTAAATATTATTAAATCAAAATCTATACTTATTTAATACGCTAAGGGTTTTTTGTCTTAAGAACTCCTCCTACAATTTTCAACCGATTTTCAAGTTTTTCTTGTCGTTGGATAGGGCTTGGTCTGTAGTTGTTTCCGCCAAAAACTGATGAGAATCGGACTGAAAATAAAGGCGCTATCCACCATTGAAATCTCAAAATTTCCCATATAAATAACATTGAAATTGAATAAAGCATTTTAAACATCTGTTAATAATCAGCTGTAAATACGTGTAGTTTTTGGTAATTACAGATATTCACAATATTGGATTGATCGGATGTCATTGATTTATAGCTAAAGTAATATTTGTACTTTATTAAAATAAATTGCTCGATTTCGAGCAACACGTATACTAGTAAATGTTTTAAAAAGCTTATGTTTTATTGACTTATTATAATATTTTATTGGTAGTGTTAAGAGAGCTATAAAATATTCACTGTAGTCTAAAATCTTAAGTAAAGTTATGGATTGTAATTTATGAATATTATAAATTTATTAATAACCCTCACTTAAGAAATTTAAGTATAGCTGATGTTTATGTTAATAATGTATTGCAAATGCTGAACAAAATCGAGCAATTTAAATTTGGTAAAGCACTGTAAAAATAAATGAATGTCTAGAATTCATAGGTTATGCGGTCACCCATCAACAAAGTCGTCACACCAATAGTCGGAATAGCTTTATTAAATAACATAATATAAATAGTAATTGGACAATCAGCTTTTGTACACATCGCTAAATTTCTATTGCTCCATAACACTACTTCCGTCAAATGCCGAGCTCCCATTAGTCTAGAATTTGTACCATTATGTGACATGTAGCGGTATCATAATGAACCAATTATGAAACGGGTTTGTATTAGGTTTAATGATTTTTATTTTATTTTTTATTAAGGAGGTTGGCGGACCCCTTTTTGCCTAACTTTGCCCCGTCCACATAGACTATTGATCTGTTCGTGGATCGTATTAGACAAAGTAAGGGGTTGAGCCACTACAGTACAAGGTAAAAGGTACTGATAAGTAACTGGTAGATTGCGGATTCGAACCCACGAAATGCCATGGTCCCGAAGTCCGGCGCGCTAACCACTACAACACCGACTCACCCATAATTTAATAACCATATATAATGGACCTCTTTATGATGTTACTTTAAATATCATTGGTGCTTATAGCAAATGTAGGTAGTAGATGAATATATTGCGAAAAAAATTGCAATATATTGTAAAAAAATTGCGAAATGTTGGATAAAATATTAAAAATGACTTTTTGAACAGTTTACATTGCGATTTGTGACTAAAAATGTACTATCAAACAAAAACTATATCACGTGTCTTCTTCTATTTCTGCGCTGTTGTGGTGGCAGCATTGCGAAACAGATTTTACTGATTGCATCTATTGATCCAGCATTATGCATACCGGTACATTGATGAACCGGCACAACTTACACAATATTTCTATGAACCTTTCCTCAACAAAAAGTTATGCATTATAAAAGTAAAGAAAAATATCAAACTTTATTTTTACTTTCGGCTTTGTTGTTCGTTAGTTGGACGTCAATTTAACTATCACTAATATACGAAGTCAATGGCTTAACTTTTTTTATGTCCAGTAATAGTGAAGCTTGTTGGTAGTTCTGAAAAGGGAAGGGTAAAAAAGGTTTAAGTCGCTCAAAGGACCGTAAAAGCTACTCGAAAACATTTCTCTGCCAAAAAGAAACATGTTGAACTGCTTTGAAACTAGAACTTTTCATAAAATTACTTTTTATCATTCTGCACGAAATCAGCCTGGTTTTTCTTCTCTCAACTGTACCAAAACCGATTCTTTATTGTCCTAGGACTGAAAAATCATCTGGAGAATTTTTTAGGTCCTAGTACTGAAAAGTCAGCTGTTTGCTATGTATATTATTATTCATTTATTAATGTTGAGGAGCAGAATTTTGAACTTCCAACGTTATAAAGAGCATTGTTTGTAAACAACATAAATGTAAACACTGCATATTACTAACTTTGTAAATATAACCTCGAAAATACATCTTTATAGTTATAATTTTTAATGATCAAAAGTCAAATTTCGCATTATGATAAAAAACGTTGTTCATCACTCGGAGCAAAAGTGTCTTTTTGATGCTTAATCGTTTTTAAAAACTCGGCTTCGCCTCGTTTTTAAAACACGATTGCGCACCAAAAAGACCCACTTTTGCTCCTAGTGATGAAAACTACTATTTTACTGTACCGAATAATATAAATTTTTTTAATTTTCGAAGTAAACAATTGCATTATATAAACGCTTCCCGATTGGAATTTTAAATTCACTTACATTTTGTTTGATAAAAAGTAATTGTATTTCATAATAAACATGATTTGTTTAGTATTGTAGTTTAATCGCTAACAATTATTTACAGTTGAGCTCTTTAGAAAAGTTGAATTAATGTTCAATCACTTAAAAAGAAGATACAAAAATTAATATTTTGTTTCCAACTCTTCATCTAAAAGGCTTTGTACAACGTTAAACATTCAAAAATCAACTGATAGCCTACATCGTCAATAAAATCTAGTTGACTAATACATTTAACAGTAAATGTAGGTAATTTGATAAGTTTTACAATTAACTACCACCAATGGTTTGTGATGAATTATAAACGTCCTTATGAGATGTTACCTTTGATCATGACGTCCTAATTCAGTCTGTTTGTTCAGTATATCTCATTTAAAGTTAAATTGGATCCATTCAAAACCTCTATATAGCGCCATGTTTTTGAAGTTGTTAATTAAAGAAAGAGCACATTTTTGCTAGAGCACGGAAGTGTATGTTATTGATGAATAATAAATAATAATGCAAAGTGACAAAAATAATTTAAATGTTTAGACCGAGCATTTGCTCGGTAAACTTATACACTTCTTCGTATCAATAATATCAGACATTGGTTGTGCTTTAATATGACAAGAGAAAAAATGCTAGTTTTTCATTCTAGGCGAGTTTGGAGTTTGTTTGCTCCGCTCACTCAACTTCGCATTGAGCTTGTTTGCTTTCAGAATGTATTAATGTATGCCTATAACCCTCGCCACGTAACTTGACAAATGAATTTGCACTACTATTCAGTTAAAATTACTGGATAATCAGCTGTTCCATAAAAATTAGCATGTAACGTAAGCTCGATGTTTTTGGAAAAGTACCCCCTCCACCCCCCTCGCCCATTCCAGCTGTTTTTGGCCATTCGTCAACTTATGTGGCGGGACTTATAATAATTTGTACTTTGGTATAAATTTGTTTAACCTAATTTTGATCCTGTAATTTTGATCCTTGTGGATTCTATTTGGACAGTTAACAGCTGATTTCATCATTAATGTACAGCTGGTTAACCATTACTTTATTCTGTTGTTTATATATTTGATTACTACATTGCTGTCATTAATTTGGTTTTCCTTGCATTTACATTCATAAAGAACAATTTAAAAACTGATTGACGATATATTATTCAAGAAATTTTAAGGTCACAAAATACAATTTTTACAATCAACCAATAGAAGGAAGTGTCTTCTCTGACAAAAATTCATCAAATTTTTACATCAGAAAATTAATAATATCCAGTGTCCACCTTTCGTAGGATATCACCTGCCATAGATCACATCTTAAAAATAACTATAACTAAGAAAAATACAACAAGAAATTTTCTGCTTGGGGAGAGTCTGCCACATTCATACCATCAGTCAATAAAAAATCTCTTTATAACTACAATAAACATACAATACAAACATTTTATTACAGAAAAAAGTTCCACAATGGTCAAAGACCTGTGCGTGGAACGAGTTCTTATCGTGTATGTAATTAACAGTTAAAAAGAGAAAAAAATATTTGAAAAAATATTTGAACATCCATACACAGTTATTGAAATGTACAATGTGACATAAAAAGGTATTAAGAGTGAGTAGGAGAGAAAAAAAATCATACAAACTATAAAAAAGGTTTTATTTTGTGTATATCTACGGTTTTTTGCATGTTTTAACCGGGGGGTTTTTTGACTGGGAACGGTCCAAACCCCAGTCTTGTTACTAGAGAGTTTTTGCATATAAGGTAAGTGAATACAGTAAACGCTAAACGCTATCGAAATAATGGCGAATTCAGGTACTTTTGCTGCTTAAAGGAACAAAAGCTCGTTTAAAAGTGATCAATTGTAAACGTTAGACACCATACTTACAGTTTAACTATCCCGTGTAAAGTATATGTGTAAATTAGCCAACTTAAAAAATTGCGTTCAGCGTTTACCGTTAGCTTTACCGTATGTTGCGAAAACTTTTTACTATACTCATCGACCAGTTGTTGGAAAGTATCATTAATTAATAGCCCAATGACAAATGGTAACTGGGTCCGGAATTGAACCTTTAAAAGTCTACTAACTTTTTTTTCTCAGGATCGAACCGGCAAACTTTGGATTCAAAGGCGAGCACTATAACTACTCAGCTACCGTGCCAGGTTTAACAATGTCTTAACAAAATTTACCTTTATGGAAGACAGCACAAAGACACCTGGGTCAGCCTTCTTAAGAGCCCTATAAGGGACACTATCAGGGCCAGGAGCAGTGTTAGCCACGCAGCACAGTCTACCCTCTACGCAGCTCAGCTTCACCCCCCCCCCCCCCCCCGGGTGGACCTTCACCCGCATGCCGTCCACCTACCAAAACCGACTGTCCACCCCCCCTCCTCTCATCGAGGACCTGGCTCACGACCTTCTCCTTATTTTTTTAAACAGACTTTGGATTGTAGAAGCCTCGTATTGGTCAAATACAGTATGCCCATGATTACGGACACGGCCACGATCAGCAGCGTAGCCTGCAGGTCGACCATGACCCCAGCCTTGCCATCAACCACGACCGCATCCGCTACCACGAGCAGCTCCTACCCCTCGTGAGCCCTCAGCGACCTGGTTGTACCTTGGGGCAGATTCACAACCCCCCCCCCCCCCCCACACACACACCAGCCGCTTAGAATCCTCAAAGGTGCTAGCCTCGGTGTTCCTTAAGTTCCATCTTAGCTGGTCCTCATTAGCACGGTGCTCCCCTCACTCGCGACAGTAGCGCATCACCGCGGACAACCGGCGAACCACGCGCGACACTAGCGCACACAGTTTTTACTTAAGCAACACGTGGCCGCTCTATTCAGAGTTTAACATCTTGAGGTTAATAACTAGCGTTGAACAACTAGCTAAACCCCACAGTTAATAATTATCGACACACTTTGATCTCAGCCAAAAGGCAGAGAATCGAAACAATATTGGCACAACAAACAATCAACGAACAGGTTGGTAGGACCGCCCTATGCTGGTGAACTTTCAAATTATAGCAATTTTAAATTTTAATTAGTCTTAAATTACAGAGTTCGTTAGTGAATGTATAACTCTTCTTTATTATTAATATTATTATTATTTAACCTCCACTGAACATCACCATGGGCCAATATTACCGTGTGGGGATCTAAAGACAACAAATTACCGTCACGGCATTAAGTCACATAGGCTAGCCAGAGGTGACCGCTCATGTTTGTGCGTGTAATGTCAACGCAAACCCAATCAAGTTATCTCCAATTCAAAGACCAACTTCATTTAACCAAGCATAAAAACAAACTGATGAGTGCGAGGTCCAGAGAGAAGTGATTCATCTAAAATATAAAATGAATGAGCTCTAAGAGAAAATTAAAATAATTTATGTTCCATGTAAAAATGCATCACACTTGAAGAAGAAATAAAATAGTAGGGTAAATATAAGGTTTGACCCTAAACAAATTCCAACAAGAGATGTTATGATGTTTTTTGACTGTACGTAGTGTCTTTATGAAGGAAAAAAAAGTTTACCAAAATCGGCCAACCGGAAGTTGGTTTTTTCAAGATGGCCGCCATAAATTAAAAAAATAATACAATATCTTACAAATTTTGACATAGCTACTGAACCAAGCTAACTAGAACTTTAAATCTGGTTTCGTTTTATTCGTAATTAAACGTCAAACAAATAAAAACCATAATATAATGAAAATATTGCGATAGCTTGGATGTAGGCCTACATAATGTTAAAACTGAAAAATATTATGAAAAATTGAAATTTTCCTAGTTTTTTTTCACAATTTTTACTCTTATACAAGTAATTATCATTTTTTTATTACTGTTTTAGATAAAACGTCCTTTTACGAGTAATTAGAGACCAAAAATATGTTTCTATCATTTTTCGTTGTAAAGGAAATCACATTTTCAATTTAAAGTTACATGACACTTTGTTTTAACAAAATCATTAATTGTATTTAAGGTGTCTATTGGGTTAAGAATGCATGAGAGAGTGATGATAATTAACTTCTAAATGTTGCTATGGGTACCTTAGAAAACACTAAAATTGATGTTGCAAGCATTGGTGGGGGTAAAGTTACTTTGGAGAGGGACAAAAATTGAAACTTTGGTTTTTGGGATTTGAGTTAGAAATCTGGGCAAATCTCTGTGACCGTAAGCTATAGTTATCATTGGATTATAATATTGCTTAAAATAAAATTTTCTATTAAGAAAAACATATGAATTAATTAACTGCAATATAGATGAAAGGTTATATAAAAGGCATAAATTTGAAATAATAAACGATTTATATATAGTAATTTTAGAGTTATTTTGATTTCACGTTATAAATTATATAAGCCGTTATTATTTTAATTATAACTATTATGAGTTATTCTATTAATAATAATAAGGTCATTTTACGATTTTAAACTACGGTATGCTTGTGGATAATAAAAAAATTATAAATTATAATAAATTTCTGTTTTTTACACAAGGAACATACATATTTCAATTAATTAGTAAAATACAGGAATAAATAAATTATTGTTTAATTTACTTATTTAACTATGGTCTAGTACAGTTTTGGAGAAAATATTTTTTCAAATTTTTCAGAAACAATACTGTATATTGATAATTTAATGTTTAGAAAACTAAGTCTTAAAGAAAAAAAGAAGAAAAATAGAGTTGAGTATATCAGATAGGCAGATGACGTTGTGCATATGACGATGTAATATTGAATAAACAAATTTAGTATTTATCTTGGTGTTGAAATGCACAAGATTTAATCATAAATATAATAAGTAATTTTTTGAACAGAAAATTATCATAAATTGGTGGTTATTTGTTATATTATTTCAATATTGAAAGTTGAAGAACAGTATGGTTATTAATTAATACTTTGTGTTTTTGAGTTTATTGGATACTCTTTTTATTATCTACATGCTTTAAATATTACTTTCCTGTTAAATGTGTTTACTTTTTATGCATAATTGCGTAATCACAATAATTGAAAGTATACAAAAATATTCATTACCCTAGCAAAGACATGCAATATCTTATGTAGGATTTTTTATACATTTTTATTTATTCATGCTTTATAGGGTTGTGTTGAACTAACAAAATGACACTTTCCGCATTGCTGATTTAAATTATTATTCAAATATTTTAGAGCGAAAAGTGGGTACGGTTGTCGTAATTATGACAATTTATAATAGTCATTTTGTCACAGTTTCTGTGATTTCTTCTTTCTTTTTGTTTTTAATTACTGGATGTGAAATTCATATGATAGTAAAAATAAATAAATTACATAACTCCTCAATAACGATTTAAATGTAAGAAAAATATGTTTCACTAATTATCTCGTAAAACAAGTAGAATTTTTAATACCTAATATTACATCAAAATGAAACACATAAAACTACTGTATCACATAAAAAACATTATTTGTATATATTTTATATTATTATTTGAATTTGTCTGCCCGTCATAAAATTACTATTTATTTCATAATGAACATTTGACAAAAACTTAAAATTTATATCAACAATATGTTAAATGTATTTTACTATAGCTCTAAAGTAGGCCTAATACAATACAAGTAGGCCTATAAATAAACTGTAAATATGCGTAAGATCCCTGAAAGTTGCACTAAGCGAGTCAAAAATATTCTTACTTTTGTAAGCTTTCAACTTTTGAAACCAAATTTTCCGAGTTATTATAACGACATTAAACACATTTCAACATTAATATGTTGCTAAAAAAATAAGAGCCAATAAAATATTTATATTTTAAATAATTTTATAATAAAACTGTACAAAATCATACAAATTCCCAGGGACATTTTAACAGTAATATACGCTATACAATTTCTCACAATCCGCTCACTTGTCTCTAGTTATTTTCACATACCCACGAACGCAGTCGATTATCACTGTTAAACAAAATTAATTTTAAAAACTATAGAACATTCTAAGAAAGTCAATATTATTTTTAAAACAATACCTAAAACGGATAAACTCATTTTTTAACTTGAATGGAAATTTATACTTAAAACTATACTTTTTTATATCACCATTATCGGAAAAAAGAAAAATGACCTAAAACCGGTGATATATTTATGATGTAGCATAAATATGATTATAACTTAATATAACGCTAGTATTTCAAACGTGTAAAAAAAATTCTTAGTATGATTTGCTGGAACTGTACACTATCAGTAAAAGCTGATATGAAAATAAATTAAATCGTAGTAAAAATATTATGCCTTTATTCCTTTCTCTTTAGTTATTATTAATAATAATTTTTAACGCTTTAATATTTCACTATACGGGCTTTTCAAGCATTAAACTGTGGTATATAGTAATAAATCAGACAGATTAGAGCAAGAAATTTTCTATAATAATTTAATATACTAAAGATATTTAAATTATTAATTCCTAAATTTTTATTCCTATTTTTATGTCTGAAATTAAAATACTTCCTTTATAAAATGAGAAGTATGATGCAAAAATCATAATTATTTATGATTTATGATTTTACTGTCTCAAACAAATCCAAGTTTAAAATACATGGACTAAATATATAAGAATGCACCATGAATATAATGTGATTTGTAAAAGCAAAATAACTGTAAAATTAATATGAAAATTTTTGTAATTAATAGTTTATGTCTTCTATTTATTTTTTAATTATTTAATAGCTAACCTAATTATTTTTCCTAATTTAAAATGGCATTTAGAGGAGTATTAGTCGATGATGATTATTTTAGCTTGAGCGGTCAAAAATATTTGCATCGATTTCTAACTCTTGCTCCCTCTCCGAAAAGAAACGTTACCTCCACCAATGTTTACGACATATCCCCTTTTTCGTGTTCTCCAAGGTACACAGACCATAATTTGGAGTTTAGTTTTTATTACAATTAATTATCATCCCTCTATCATGTATGTTTAACCCAATTGACAAATTAACTTCAACTAAAGATTTTAATTAAACAAAGTGTCATGTAGCTTTAAATAATTTAATGTTTTAAATAATTTAATAATTAAAAATACAATTTCCTTTACAACTAAAAATTTATAAAAATATAATTTTGGTCTTTATAATCACTCGTGAAAAGACGTTTTATCTAAAACAGTAATAAAAAAACAAAAATGGCAAACATATTTATATAAAAGTAAAATGTGTGACAAATAGGAAATTAGGCATTTTAAAAATATTTTTCTACTTTAGCTCTATCTAAAACCAATCTATCACAATATTTTCATTATATTATGGCTTTTATTTGTTTATCGTTTAATTGCGAATAAAACGACGCCAGATTTAAAGTTCTATTTAACTTGGTTCAGTAGCTACGTCAAGATTTGTAAGATCTTGTACAATTTTAATGATTTATGGCGGCCATCTTGAAAAACCAACTTCCGGTTGGCCGATTTTGGTAAACTTTTTTTTCTTCATCAAGACACTATGTAAAAAATCTCTTGTTGAAATTAGGTACAGGTTAAGGCTTTTTCGCAGTTATACTCTTCTATTAAAGTACTAATATGACGCATTAATGGTTTAAAAATTGAAACTTACATTATACACTAAAATGGCCATATCTCGAAATATAAAGACGATATAATTATGATTTATGAATCAAAATGTTTGTATATGAATGCTCTTTCATTTTAATAATAAATTATAACAATATTATATGTTTAAGTGTTTCAAATATAAAACAGTTGAGTGTCCAAAAGAAAACGAAAATCATTTTTTATGTTTTTAAGAAATTGTGAGTGACACTGCTACTTTGTTTTCAATAAAATATAACTTAGAACTGTTCCTTAGTTTGTCCCGAACAAAATGACACCAAAGTGAAAGCTCAATGTACATTGGTTGGCGAATTACAAAGAAAAAAAAAACCTGTGGAAGAAGTAAGAAATTTCAGTAAAATAAAAGTCGCCATCTTGAAAAAACCAACTTCCGGTTGGCAAATTTTGGTAAACTTTTTTTCCCTTAACAAATAACTTTCAAACATTCAAAAACAGTAAAAACATTGCTTGTTGGAATTTGTTTAAGGTTAAGGCCCTTTTTTTGCTAGATTTACTCTACTAAAAAACGATGATCTCCTCTCTGTTTTAGAAGGGTAAAATAAATTATTTAAATCAAGCAACCCCATTTCTTGCTTAACTACGACACTCAGCCAGTCGCCTCCCATTCACAACAGTTTCAAGATTTTAAGTGATAATCGTGAGGAAAACTGAACCTTTCCAATTAATTCAGAGGAAAAACCATGTTCATAAAAATAAGAACCCTGGAAAACAGAAAAACAAAAACCAACATGATGCCAAAAGTGGGAAAAAACCTACCAAGAAAGTAAATCCCTGACAAGAAAAATCATTACAAAAATTTTAATTTTTTCATAAGAATATTACTGTGATTGGAAACAGTCATGCCAGTCACTTGTCAGCACTTATGAGACAAATCATTCCGTCCAGTACAAATGTCACCGGGCGAAGGAGGATCTGATTTACGCACATATGGAATCTGTACTTACATCGCTAAAAAAACGACCAGGGTATTAGTAACACCTTTACTACCCAGACACCACCTCCCTCGTGATAGCTCAGTTCACAAAACCACCTCGCTTGTGAACGAATACATAGCTGAAGGAAAGGTCGACCTAATAGACATCGGCAACGTCAGCACTTCACTTCTCATGGGCGTCATCTGCGAGAGAGCGGTAAGAAACTACTAACCTTTGCTACGACCCTCCGGATATGATGCTGCTGAACCACACCGATTCTGCACTCCGACGCCCTCCAGTGCGAAGCCATCGATGGCTACTCTGACATCGAACGATCTTCACCTACCACTGACGGCGCGCTACGAGACCTTTGCAGAGGCCGTCTCCCACGTACTTAATGATCAGCAGAAACCACCTACCAGACGTTCTGACTCCTGTAGAGTAGATTTAACTCCAGTAAATCCTGTTTTTTAAGGACAGCTCTTCAGGACACCGGGAGAATAAAAAAAGCTTAATTTACCAAAACGCCCAAATTGCCACAAATAAGAGGGATGAATTGCCGCTGATGAGCTATCCCCCGATTCGTTCATTTTAACTGAAAATTTTTACCTTAACTTCAAAAATTAATTCTTCAAAATCCAAAATTACAATCTTGTAAACTGTCTTTTCCGAAAAAAAAACACTTGCAAAGGAGTAGGAGTTCTAATTTTTTCTAAACATCACATCCTTTTTACCGCGTTCAACATTGAAGAGACATCAAAGACTTTGAGGCCTCTGACATCAAACTGCAAACAAATGTTTCAAAACTAACCGCTGTTGGAATTTACTCTCTTCGAATCTCTTTTGACGGACCTGACAAAAATAATCAGTTTTTTATTTTATAATAATGTACTTGACCGCGAATATCCCAAGACAAAATCCTTTGCCGAATTTTGGACCGTCTCTTTTGGACTCAAATGGTCGATTAACACTCCAAGAGAGTTACAGCTACGGCAATCGACAACATCGTCACAAACATTGCAGACAGTGAGACATCTTAGGTCACAACAACAGTTGAAGACCACTAGAGCCATGGGTCTGTTATCAGAGGTCATCAGTCTGTAAGAGAGCCTCAGGCTTGATGCAGAAAAAGGGACACAAGACACTCAAATATTGTTCTTTTAAATTCACGACTGGCTACTGAGAATTGGATTTACTCAGTCTCCCAGTGATGTCAATTGAAGAAAAGTTTTCCAAAACTCTTTTGACTATCATTTAAATGTTTGTTGCCTTATCAAAGAAAATAAAATAAAGCAGAACCAAGTATCCTGTAACTGGATCACTAAAGAAATTCTTGTTTCAAGAGAAAAACTATAAACATTGAATGCAACACTATATAGGACTTAAAATAAGTTTAAAGCTTGAAATTTTCAAGACTTTTACAGGGAACGGCCAAAGAGAATGCAATTAAATAGTTATTACTCCTGTCTCAGCATACCTGCGCACTCAGGAAATTAACAGTAGCTGTTTTGTTTGATAAGTTACAGTTGTGTTTGACATTGCGTGGACAAAAAGATCACAAAATTGTTTTGCAAATGAAGGCATAATTTATTTATAAATCAAATATACGCACCGTCAAGCCTCGTACGAGTGACGGATGAACAGGATCATATAAGTTAGTATAAAATGTAGAGTTATTGATTATGACAACGCTACATCTGATCAGCTGATAACATTTCAATATCCATATTATACCTAAAAAAAAATAGTTTAATTTTTTAATCTACTTCCATATTATTTGGCAGTACTTTCAAATAAATGATCTATTAATATATAATTTTTTAAATATAATAGTTTGATATCGCCCAGTATGAAATTTTAATTCTTTAACTTATAAATTTATAGCAATCATTTTGGCTGAAAAATGTTATAGATAATAAACAAGGATTAGTCAGCGCAATGGTCGATATCAGAGGTTCCTTTGTTTGATGAAGTCTCTCGAACATCTTGAGGAAAGAATTCCATCTAGTTGGTACTTCTTTTTTCAGTTTAATCTCTTTGAAACCCATTTGTTTCTGCATGTTCAAAAGTTTTGCATAAGCTTGGGGGCTTATTTAAAATATTCCTCAATTGATTTGGTATTTCTTTTTATAATGTCTATACGTTCTAATCCTTTCTAAACCGCAAGGTTTACTGTATGACTGGCTCACGGTTTAGAGGATATCCACTAAGTTTAATAGCAGACTTAATGTTGATTGCATTGCCACTCTCAAAGCCAACGACTTTATCTGTCACACCCCATCTGTTCACCACCTTTTTCAACTCGACAGAGAGATTTTCGCCAGTGTGGCTTTCAGAGTATTCGAAACAGTAGGGAATGTACGTTTGTAATTCATAAGTATCATCTACTAGGTGCGCAGTGACAGCTAAAAACCCTTGGCTCCCTGAAGAGGTCCACGCATCCGTTGTCAACGCCACCACCTCAACAGTGGCTACCTCGAGTTTCATTTTTCCTCCAATTTCAAATAAGTTTGTGGGAGGAGATTTCTGGAGACTACTTTCCTGCTTAGCAATGTATTGCCAAAATTTAGCATTTCGATGAACTTCCTAAAGTCTTTGTCATATACAACATCTAAAGGCTGGTATTCTTTTGCGATGACTCTGATTATTTGATCATTCAAACTTTTGCTTACTGCTTGGGGTACTGGACTTTGTACGTAAGACGTTAGTGATGTCTGAGCACTAGTTTTTGATATTTGAATATTTCCTGACTTACGTTGCGCTGATGGTGTCGTTACCATAGTATAAGACGAAGTCCGCTCATCATCCGCAAGTATGCGATATTGAACTAAACTGGCGCTGGAAGTACTTGGTGGTTAACACATTGGATCGTCCACAGCTTCGTCCTCCAGTGTTGACACGAAAGATGTAGTCTTAAAGTTGGGAGATGACTTGTTGGCCAGCTAGGGAAAAAGGGACTGAGGGGAGGTTACCCCCACCTCAGTGATTTCGAGCTATCCTATTGGTTAATTTTTAATGATTTCTTTTATTTAAATGCTGTTTAACAGCTGATAGTGGTGGGGGATCTTCCCCTTCACTAGCCAATAAGTCATCTCCCAACTATACACTCTTTCTCACTAATTGAAATTTCGACGGAGGTGTGTTTGGTTTTTAAATGGCGAGCTAGATTACTCGTAGACCCCCCGGTAGATTTTACAATACTAAAACAAAAGATACACTTTGCCTTTCCAGGTCGGATTTCAGTAAAGGAAGTCCAAATAAAACTAGTTTTCCTAGGACATAGTAACGTAAAAGTCAAATTGAAAAAAAAAACAACAAAAAAACACTCATGCACATAAGTCACGGTACAAAAAATCACAATCTTAAAACGAACTAAACTACAAAAAAAACTTCAAATCAACTTAAATTAACATTTTATTAAAATTTTGACGAGTTTATAATATTTTGATGTATATTATAATAATACGGTTTGTTTTTTTTCGTAATTTAATTAATTTAAATAGGTTGGTAGCGATTAAAAGTAGAAACGCGTAGAATTGTGTTAAACATTTGTTATAAATCAATAAATTCAATATGAATTTCTCCTTATTACGAGCAAAGCAACCAAACAGCTATTGCTTCTGTACATGGTTAGTCTAGTAGATACTAATATCTGTTCAAACAAAACCATTAAAACCATTTATATCTCTTCTGTTGTGGACACATTCTGTAATGGCTGAATGGTCCAGTTTGCGGCTAAACCTACACGGTAAGCAATTAGTGTTCAATTAACCATGGGCACATATAAATTTGGTATCACTCGTTCAGGCGTAGTCAAACTAGTCAAACTTGCATAGCCAAACTAATGTAATACAAATATAACAATTATACTAAGGTAACTGGAACTCTTTTCTTTGAACACTGCTTCGGGTTAGATAATTAATGTATATATTAATTGTAGCTATAAATTGCCCAATATCCGAAATTCGACCAAAATTTTAGTTAATCAGGACCCAATTGGTTAAAAAAAATCTTTGATAACTGAAACATCATCCTGACTTATTATTACTGTTCATCCTGATGTGTTGTCACAACAGCTGTCCAATGGGTCAATCAATCGCCCTTCTTCCATAATATTAACATTGGAACTTTGAAAGCCTGTAAGGCGTAGTTCTTGTGTTCGATGTGAAAATTTTAATGGGATTCTGTTCTTTTACAGGATAATACCTTTCTAATGGTATGCGCGGGTTTCTCCTACGATGCACACAAGCTAAATAAAAAGGAAAAGGAACATGCTTGCGTATTATATAAAGATTACTGGCTGCAAAGAATAACAATTTGCAATACTGTATGCAACGACTTTATTAATTCAAAATTGTTTCCAACTTAAACAACTTTTTTCCCAAGGGCCTACCGATATTGATAGTATTGCTATTGTACATCTTAGATGCGAGCTAAAAAGGTTTATTGTGCTCATGTATGTCCTATATAAGGTGCTCTCATATTTCCTAGAGCAGATTATGTAATACCAGCTCCTTATTGAACCCAAGCTGAGGGGGTTCCAATTGCGTTAAATCCCTTATTTCTACTTGATGCCTCGAAAAAGTCTTGGCTCATTAGAGCCCAACTGCAGCACAGTCTATCGACAGATAACGATGGGTAATCTTGAGGTATTAAAACAATGTTCTAATCGATACAGGCAGTTCTGAAAGCTTTATTAATTATGAGTATGCTAAATCTTGCAAATTAAGGACATTTCCTAAAAGCGGAACTTTTCCATAGCGTCAGCTGCACTGTCTTCGGAGGTACTTTATGTAAATTTAGCTTAAAATTAAAGGAACATGAGTAATCAAGCCCATTTAACTGTTGTTAAGGGACTCAGTAAGGCCAAGTGAAGATCGACTGAAATCTCTGCTTAGTATCCCTATACCTGAGTTGAAACGAGTGATTGAAATGGTCGCTTACTACTCCAAATGGATAAAAATGTTCCTTTAAAAAGTCCTCAAATTCATTAAAAATCTTTTTAATTCTCAAAAGAATCTGTTTCCCCCGTTGAAAGTTAAAAATCTAAAATGTAGTTACCTCATTTGGGAATGATGTCGAATTAACTGTTGAAACCGATGCCTCAGACTTTGTAATAGTAGCTACTCTATTAGCATCTAGGTGACCGGTTGCTTTATTCTCACGTACGCTACCACAATCAGAGCATCGAGGTTCAACAGTGGAATTTATATGTAAAGTAAAGGCGACATTATCTTCTTGCTAAACATTTAAAAAATTATTTCTGATCAACGTTCTATGACATACGTGTTTGACTCATAACTAACATATATATGCATTTCATTCGAAATTGACGACATTTCCTGGCTCATATATTCTAAAATTTCTCTTGAAATAATAAAACACATTAAATAAACAATCAAAACGCAATAAACTCATGAATAACTGTTTTAACGTTCACATTAAATATTCATAACGAATACACATTTTAAACCGGGACAAGACTTGTAAGAAAAGCTAGAATGTCAACTTATACAGTAGTAATAATAATAAAACATTTTACTAACATACATTGAAAAAATATATACATACGTTACATACAAAATCGACATTTCCTGACATATATATTCTTAAATTGTTCTTGGAAAAAAAAACACACACATTAAAATAAGACATGAAAAGCACGAAACTCCTGATAAAACGATTTTACTGTTTACATTAAATATTCATAACATATACTCATTTTACACCGAGACAAGACTTTTAAGAAAAGCTAGAAAGTTAAATTATACAGTATTTATAGTAAAAACACAATTTTACTAACCTACATCGAAAAAAATATGTATACAAAATCGGCATTTCACACATTTTACACTGGGACTAGACTTGTAAGATATAATATTTTACCGTTCACTATACACATTTATAACGTATACACATTTTACACCGGGACAAGACTTGTAATAAAAGCTGAACAAATTATGTAACAATATGCCAAATAATACAACATGGAAAAAATACTAACTTTAAAAAAAAAATTATATATATATATATATATATATATATATATATATATATATATATATATATTAGATACGATATTGATATTTCCTGACTTGTACATATTTCAATTACTCTTGAAAAAAATAAAACATACGAAAGCAAGATATGAAAAACGCAAAACTCGTGACAAAACATTTCACCGTTCACGTTAAATAGTCATAACGTATAACATGTTACATCGGACAACCCATGTAAGAATAGTTTAACAAAACATGTAAAACAATGCCAAATAATTTGATAATAATAATAAAATTTCAAAAAATAGTAACATATTTTGAAATTTTACACACACATATTACATTGATATTTGACATTTCTTGGCTCATTCTGAAATTCAGTATGGAACACCTAAGTTAACATGACTCATTTTTTTGTAAAAAGAAATTAATACATCAAAGACATTATGATTATCAATAAAAATGTTAATTAATCATGTCTTTACTTCAATTAAATATCATGTCTCTTGTGGCCCTTAATTCTTATTAATTTTGTTGTGGACAAATGATTTTATTTCAACCCATGATCTTGTGTTAAGAGACTTTTGTTTATTTTATACCTCCATAATTTTCTTGTTTGGAACACGATTGAGAATAATTAGCGATTCCATATGCTTTAATACGGACAATTTTTCTTCGTCAGTCCATGTTTTGTAGTTAGTCCTTGGTTTGAATTTATTTAATTTTGAATAACTCTTTGGGTTTTTGGCTCTTAGTATTTCATGTTCTTTTGACGGGAACTCGTCGTCTGAAATACGTCCAGGACAATCCGTTAAATGTAGGCTCTTTGAGGATTCTTCATAATTAGATGGTAAGTCACGAATCTTGGCTTGATGGTCGTTATCATCATCAACTACCGTTTCGGCTGGCGGATTCGGACGAAGCTCTCCATTGCGTTGTCAATTTCACTCAATGACTTACCTTGAAGCTCATGCATTCTGCCACTCTCCATTTCGAGTAATATTTTGCTATCGTGCCAGTTGGTTGGTGTCTTCGGGTAACCTATGCTATCCCTCATAAATATTGAGATTGTGACCCATGAATGTAGCAAGCTGTTCCTGTTCCATATTCTGCAGGTTTAGTAGCTGTGATATCGTCGCTACGTGCTTCCGGAGCTTTGTTGATGTAATCTTCGCTGGCTTTCTTCCTCCATATTCTTTTGTGAAAAATCTTAAGATTTCTGTAGCTTTTAAACAGCTATCTTTTGTTCTGGGTATTGCAAAAAGGTAGGGGTTTTCAGGCATTACGTTTGTAGCATTTCGTGTCATCACAAGTAGTTGCAAAGTGTTCTTCATCCCCTCTATAATTAGAACAGGCACACCCTCTCCCCCTCCCTCTCTTCCCCTTTATTTCAAATCTGGGCATTACATTTGTCAATTTTCTTTCTATTTCAGACAATGAACTAACATTAACCTCCTGTTGACGTGTTCCATGGGAGTGAGAAAGTCTTTCATGAAAATTCGCTATTCCTCACCCGATCGCCTCCGATTTAGAACAATAATTCTGACTAGCATTACCCTTGCAAGTTTCCTCCAGCTATTTTCATTTGGACTGTTATGCAATTCCTCTGACCACACCTTTTCTTCTTTCATAATATAACTGTGTAGCTTCTGAAAATCTTCTGCCACTGGCAAGATATCTGTTGAATACAAATGCCTGTCTTTTAAGATTGGTCGTACGTCCACTGAGTTTGCATAACTTTCAAAAAGTCTTCGGCTTCATTCCTCTTTACGGCGTTTTCTTCTACTAGGAGTACGCTTATTCTGCGCGTATGGGGATGAACGGACAATAAAGATAAGGCTTAACTATAAATTTAAGAATAAAAAACAAATAAAACACAACTAAATCCCCACACATTCCTAAAATTTACTTTATAAATTCATTCTTGTACTCATTTCATTAAACCTTGGAAGTAGTTTATAAAAATAAATAGCTTTATATTTCTGGGAGTACGAAGGATTCTAAAATGTTTGCATTTCTGGTACGTCCATTTGATCCCACTTTGTGGTGGTTAAATAAAACTGATATAATTCATAATTCGAAAATTCACTTGCCTTACATACGTGCAATACATTGTTTTAAAATACTTTTAGTTAAATGGATTTCTATCATATATAATTTTTTTTTAATATACCACTTGATGTGTTGGGTCCTAAACATTTTTGCCAACGTTACAATTAACTTGGTTTATTATAATTATTTAAAAGATCAGTACAAATCAGCTTGCTTGCTCCACGTACTAAAAAAGGCATTTATTTTTGTTATTACTGTGTCTTTACTCCCATATTGAGTGATTCACGACGAAGTGCAGAAATTTCGGGAGCTGATTCAAAACATGAAAAATAAACAAAAAAAGTCATGTCAACATATGTCGTAAAATCCTCCGTTTAGCCGCTAGCCGCCATTTTTTTTATACATGTAATCATTTTCAATGTATCTAGAACAAACCAAGGTAGGTGACACCAACAGCTGATTGAAGCATTTTAAATAAGTAGGCCTATCTCCTGCACCTTTGACGTAATGTTATTGGTTATTTATCTTGACGCATGAGTGGTTTGCTTTGAATATTTTAAGTGCTGCACCTTTGACGTCATCGATTTTGTTATTGTTTTTGTTGATGTCACCTACCTCCTTCTCATTCTAGATTTCTTGATCATTTTTATTTCCGTAACGGATTGATGGATTTACTTCATATTTGGCGTGAACCTTAATTACAACGTTAGTTTTCAGAAAAAAATTATTATTTCCTTAAGTGTATTTTAAAAATGACGGCCATTTAAAAACTTTAACCTAACATTTTTCAGAAACCGAAAGTTTCATAAAAGACCAAAAAGTTGACAAATTATAAATCATTTAAACAATGATACCAAGTTTGTAAAGATCTGACAATAAATAAGGGATTTATTGTGATTTACCTGCAGCAAAATATCGATTTTGCACAATCAATACAAATTGAATAAAATTTCTTATTAGCTCAATAACTCTGTTATTTGCAGTCAAGATCTTCACAAACTTGTTATCATTGCTTAGATAATTTAATTTATCATTGGTTAGATAGTTTAATTTGTCAAATTTTTTGCCTTTTTAAAAATTTTGTTGAAATTTGCCGTTTTTGTGAAATTTGAGTTCAAAATTTTTAAATGGCCGCTATTTTGAAAATACACATGGGAAAATAATTTTTTTTTCTGAAAACTGAAATTGATGTGATATGGGTCCACACCAAATATGAAGTAAATCCATCGATCCGTTACCGAAATAAAAATGATTACGTGTAAAAACAAAATGGCGGCTAGCGGCTAAAAGAAAGATTTTCGGACATATGTTGACATGACCTTTTTGCTTATTTTTATGTGTAGAATTAGCTCCCAAAATTTCTGCACTTCGTCTTGAATCACTCTGTAAAATGGCTAATTATTTTTTTTATACAAAAATATGATTAGGCTATTTTGAGAAAAGTATTATAATTAAGAGTCATATCTGTTTGTCAATAGGCCTACTACACAAGAGAACAATTCAAATATGTTCACAAACTTACCAAAATTATTTAGTTCAGCTTAAAACCCTTTCAGGGAATCTGTCCCATATATGGGACGCTCAGAAAATTAATTCTGACAACGTTCTATTATAGTTATCTTCCTTCAGTTTCGCTTTAAAACCAACAGACAGCACCACTGAACAGTACTGACTGGTGCTACACTCTATTGGAAGGATGTGGAATTATTCATAAACATAGAGAAATGCGAAGTCATGGTTACGTGAAAACATATGGTTATACATTGCAATATTATTTTATTTACAGTCAACCGATTGGTTTACAGCCATGAATTATTTTTTTTTTTTTTTGGCTTGGGGAGGGTTTCAACAATATTATGTAACCATAGCAACAGTTGTTATGAACATATATTTACCATAAAACTAGTTTTTATAAGCGTCCCATATATAGGACAGTTTCCCTCAACCGCTAAGATGCTTTCCGGGTTTTTATTCTTCACGTTATCACTGATTTGTACTGGAAATGAGTTTGTTAGTTCTTATCAACCATGTTTCGTAAACTTCATGAGATATTTTATGATGACGAAGGCATCATTCTTACCAAGTGGAATGATAACTCCATAGTAGTCCTACACATTGCATCCAATTTTGTTGGCACGGGAAATATGGATACGTGCAGAAGATGGGACAAAGTTTCCAAGGTTAACATTGATGTACCAAGGCCTGAGGCTGTAAAGAGGTACAACAATAGTATGGGGGGGTGTAGACAAAGTTGACTTCCTAATAGCGATACATCGCACCTTCATAAGGAGCAAAAAATGGACACTGCGAATGTTTACCCATGCTTTAGATGTAGCAGTCACTGATGCTTGTTTACAATATATGGCCTATGCCACCAAGCTCAACATCCCAAAATCACAGAAGCTAGACTTGATTCAATTTCGCCAACATGTTGGTGAAGCATTGATTATGACTGCTCAGACACCACCGCGAAAGACAGGTCGCCCATCCACCGAGTCCCGCACCCCTCCACTACATCCGAAAAGGAAACAAACCATTCAACCAGTGGAGGATGTTAGATATGATGGCAAGGAACATCTTCCCTCATTTGGAGACAACAAGAATAACTCAAGATGCAAAAATCATGGGTGAAAAAAGACATTTGTGACGTGCGTAAAATGCCAAATCCCACTGTGCGTGGCTATTAGGAATAACAATTGGTTTTTGAGCTTCTATTAAAAATATGTCTGTGAGTTGTTGATTTATCTCTAAGGGAAGACCTCTGGAATAAGTAAAAGTAACTTAATATAGTTTTTTCCCAATTTCAAGTAAAAGAAAAAAGAAAAAATACAAATTTTGTTCAAAATGTAAAAACCCATTTTATTTTAACTAGCCAAATTCAATTATTTTCACTTAAAATTAAACAAACTTGTAAATAAACCTCTTTTTATTACTACAGAAATGTGTTTTATTATGAATTTAGCCCATTAAATTATAAATATATATATTTTATTTTTAGTTGGGGGGGACCTTACAGGGAAAGTGTCCCATATATGGGACGAACCATAACTTCTAAACCGGAAGTCATATAAAAATGCAAGTGGTGTCAAAAATTTTTAAAAAAATCACTCATTAAATGTGCAAAAAATAAAAATTCTAGTATAAGTATAACTTAATTTTTCCCCGAAAGGGTTAAAGATGTCAATCTTTGCTGCTTGTGAGTGGTTTCAGGTCATTAATAAAACATCCTCAGTCACTAAATCACAATATTTTATAATTTATATATATTTATGTCCGCCTGCAGTTCTTTAGTATGTACTGTTTGTGAAGTGTCAATATTATTACTTAATACGTAAACCAATTAGGGAACAGAAGTGAAGTGAACTCAAATGTGTCCTGGGCCGATTCGTGTTCAATTCTTGGGTCCGCTCACGTTGTTTGATTCATGCGATGAAGCACTGGCGATGCGAACCATGGCAAACTGAGTCGAGCACACCAAGTACACTATTGTGCCTAGACCCTGCTTGCCTTAATTCAGTGATAGTCCTGATATTGTATCCAGATAATATGGAATAATTCAAGGTGTAAGATTGTAATATAAAGCAAATCAAGTATATATTTGTATTGTATCCAAAACGCTGGAAATCTAAAAGAAATGCATGTATTGCAAGGTTATTTTGTAATTATTTATAGTCCCACAGATATGTAGTAATTATTGAAAAATTGTGCATTTGATTATGTATAGAGATTTAAAATTTTTTACACTAATTCTACAATACAAAAGCTTAAATTTAGACAAGAGGCGATCTTAGATTTTACATATGTGGGGTTTCAACTGGCGTTTTCCCATTTTTTACAATAAAGTTTCTTAATAACCTACATGAATTTGATTTACAAGTCTTGCTGGAGCTAGTTCTAAAAAATAAAAAATGTAGAATTTTTAAGTGTTATGTTATCTTGAATTAATGCAGAGACAATTCAAAAGAAAATCTGATACGATATATCAATATTCTATATGATGTGATATAAATAAAATCGATTGTATTGTTCAACAGTATTTTAGTCTCTATACGAACAAAAAATTGATCAATGTATTGCTTTGGACCACATTTCGATATATCGGATCACATCAGATTTTTAAATTAATTTCTCCGCAACAACTCAAGATAATTTAATGATAATTGATAGTTAAATTGTTTATTTTATGTGTTCTTGCAAAATATTTAACTCACAATTATGTAATTTTTAAATTAAATGGTGAAAAATTGGAAAACCCTGTTGATGGAAAATCTAAGCTCGCCTTCTATCTAAATTAAAGCCTTTGTTCATGAGGTATGTGTATTCAAAATTTGAGATCTCTATCATGAAACGCACAATCGGTCCATATAACTGCCAGACTATTAATCTTTAAAACACATGGAACACCTACATTATAAAAAAACTGTTTAAAATTATATTTGAAATTAATTTCTTTATAAAAAACTTATTTTACTTTGGAGCACGGATTTCATGGAAACATTATGAAAGCAAAATACCCCCGTTACAGCATACCTGCGTACTCAACAAATTTCCAACAGCATTCATTTTTTTTTTTTTTTTTTTTTTTTTTTTAACTTCCCCCATAAGCACCATGGGAACAAGGATGTAGGTTTGCTGCCTTAGGGGTATTGCAAGTAGATATAGGAAAATTCCCAGTGCATATAACCATAGAAAAACTATCGGTTGGTTTTTCTATGATGTAACTAAATTGCATCAAATTCTGATATTTTTTATTTTCCCATATATCCCATAGGGGTCTTGGGGTTGAGTAAGTAGGTTTTCTGCCATATAGGTGCTGTAAGTAAATATAAGTTAAACCCTACCTAGTGAATGTCTATATCAAATTTGATCAAGTTATGTCAACAAATAAGTGAGATACATGATTTTGTTAATTCCCCATAAAAATAACATTGAAAACCTACTTTTGGATTTTCTCCGTAACCTGTTAAGCCATGTTAAAAATTCAAAATACTAAATTGTTTGTTTTTTTAGGCTCCTTTAAATAGTTTTGGTGAAAATTGTTGAATTTTTAAAACTTATGTCCAAAAATACCAAAAACCCATTTTTGAGCCTTTTGAAACCTCATAAAACTCGGTTCCCATAACCGGATAATGCTGGTTCGCAATTAAAATTATTCGCTGGTTAAAATTATTTTTCAATAAAATTTTGTACACACCTTTATTATATGTGAGTAACTAATACTTGCTCAAAACCCCCCATGGAAGGAAACCTACATATTAAATCCCATGTCGTTTTAATAGAAAACGAGTCGTTGCCAGTCGATACTCGACGAATACATCTCCAGTCTAAAGCTAGGCAGATGGTATGAAACTTGTATAAACTGAAAATAACATACAATCACATAATTAAATAAACTAATTGTCACTCCCTGAAACCCCGAATAAAAACTGCATGTTAATAAACACCATCCCATTTGTAAGTTATCGTTGTACTGTATTTGAATTTGAAAGTTAACTGAAAAGTAAACAGAAAAACTAAATTAATTCAATTGACAGAAGGGAGACAGGTTTGTTTTTATGAAGACGGCTGTTTGTTTCATTAAATGAACCATATCTTATAGGTAAACTCACAGTATCTATAATGTATACTAAATTTTGTTTTATATTTAAAATACATGGAAACTTTAAAGTCCAATGGGGCGAAGCACATTTAACTGAGGGTGACAAAAATTATTCAATGACGTCTACTGAGAATTCCATTTAATTTGACACCTCAATCATCAAAATCGGTTCAAAAATAAGGGAGTTTTGCTGCTCACAACAACTTCCTTACGGAATTAGTAAGATAGATAACTGCAATGTATACAGAACCGAATAAGTAGGGACATCCTATGTTAAAAAAATTTAGTTTTGCCCCCAAAAACCAGAGGAAAATAAAGCTCTGATGCTAGGATTACTTCTCCTAACTGTCACGGGAAGCGCTCTTTCTACCTCTCAAATGTAAAAATGAGATTATTTGTTTACAAAAAATCAAAACAATAACAAACCTCTGCAAAATTATTCTAGTCATCTGTTTCCATTCAAACAATCAGAATAATTTGTACTATTGTCTGGAGATGACTTGTTGGCCATTGAGGGGGTTGCGGGGTGAGGGGGAAGCTGAAGCATGCCATTGGCCAAAACAATTTGCTTTTTGTTTTTGTTTTTTTTTATTCCACCATATGTTAAGCTATCAACAAAACCAAAAACATACAGCTTCCCTACGATGTTTTCTTTTATTTTGCAGTCAGCTGTCTTTCTCTACATTGAATTAGGCTAGCTGGTTTGTCAACAAAGATCATTGTTTACCTTTTTTAGCAAAAAATTTTCATGTAGAATAGTACAATCTTAGTTTGTTTTTATTACTTAGTTAACCAAATGACCGGTAGGTTTCGGGTGTAAATTTCCCCTCGCCCCCAAACCCCTCAGTGGCCAACAAGTCATCTCCCGACAGTATCTTGGTGGTGCTATATGTATTTCAGGGGCGGCGTTCTCACTTATTCGGTTCTGTATACATTGGATAACTGTATAGTGGGAGAAACAATAGTGAGAAGTGTCAACACCTGCTACTAAGACAAAGCCGGAGCGCTCTGACGTCCAATGCCTAGTGACGTCACCTAAAAGGCAATGTCAAAACATTAATTTGTTTTTGTTTACATTTTGCTGTTTTTGTAAACTTCAATAAAATATACTCGTGTTTTTGTTTTCTAAAACTCTAAATGTAGTGTATGACATTTTAAAACTGAATTTTCATTCAAGAACAATTTTGTTTATAAAAATGTGGTTATGTCAATATAAGTTTATTTTCTCGAAGTTCACTTTAAATGTCTGAGTGTTTTTAATAGTTTTTTGTGGTATTATGACCAAGCTAAACAGTTTTTACTTCGGACGATTAGAAAGATTATACCCTAAACTGACAACCCTGAGAAAGAAAATAGAGTATTTAATTTACCTAATAATCAGAAAGTAGCCTCTATAGATGGTTAGGCTAAACGTTATTCTTACATCGATGATTGCAACGAAGCCATGTTCTGCCTTCCAGCAACTTTTCTTTGAAAAAAATCATGAAACTATCATGGGTACCGAGATTGAGCGTGTAAAGATTCATTTCCAATCTACTCATTAAAATTAATTGAAAGCATCAGGTGCTGATTTTATAGATTTTAATGAAGAAACTATTTTAATGAAAAAACTTATTTTAATGATGTCGCTGTGAAGAATGAAGATGACACGCCAATAACCTTACTTAGAAGTGACGAAATAGTAGAGGAAAGACAGTAATTTTTCAATTCAAGCAGCACAAGTTAAATTAACTACATTACTATATTTAATTGATTATAACGAATAGCCTACCAGTTTATATATTATTTTCAAGTAAAATGTTTGAATCGTTGTGGTTTAATATTAGTACATATTTCATACTCATAGTTTAGGAAAGTATTTAGGCTAAATAATTGGTATTGTGAACAATTTCATAAGAGGCCAAATAATAGTTACCGCTAGCCAAATATTTTATTTTTTAATTACTGCAAAAATTTGTATCACTTTGTGTTCGAAAACATTATTTTAAAATATAAAATCATTTGAGTTAGACAATTGTTTAAACTTTTTCACGAAGTGAAAGCAAATAAGTCATAGTATTTAGGTCGAGAACTTTTTCAAATTCAAATTAAATATTGGAAATAAATACATTGTGGTGCATCTCTAGGTTAGTTTTAAGGTTGAGCGGAAAATGTCTTTTTTTTCGGTATCAGCTGATGCTAAAAGGCAAATAAAAATTGCAGCACTCCGGCTTTGTGTTCTAGGTGGTGTTGAAGTGTTTGAACATAATCAGCTGATAAATTGACTTTCAGCATTTGTTTAATGCCACCTAGTAGCAGGTGTTGATTCGTCATAATAATGTATAAGCTACAGTTGAGGATTTAGCGTACAACCCCCATTGTACGCTTGGAAAATGTTAACATCTTCATGTTGTTTATCCGATTGTAAGGAATTTTACATTCTTTAGGAAAACTTCCAAATGTCAGGAAGTTTTTATGATCAATATTTGTGTATTTTAGCTCTCGTTATGCATATTTATTGTTCTTAAAACTATATCTATTTTGTATAATATCTGTAATTATATTTAATTAACTTATGTATAATAAATGGCAATAATATTTGGAATAAAATGGAATATTTTATATTTTATTGTATGGATTAATAGTTGTATTTTTACATAACTTCATCACTCACTCATAAAACCAAATATTTTGTTGATTAAACATAACAACCATTGGAAATTAAATAAGTATGCAGGTCTGCTGCAACGGTTGTATTGTTAATTGTAAAGTTTTGATAAAATTTTCCAGTTTTGAAAAATTTGGGTTAAAAATATTTTAAAATCGCCGCCATGTTTTAAGTAAACATTGGTAAAATTAAAGTTTAACTAAAGGAAATTTAAAATTTCTGTTTCATGCCAAATATGAATCCAATACAACCATCCGTAGCTCAAATTATGAGTGTAAAAAACAAATTGCGCTAGCGGCTTAAAGCATTTCAGGACATACAGGGTGTTTGATATGTATATACACAATTTTTTTTTACAATAAAACCTTTAATAGAAAAAGTTAAGAAATGCAATTTACATTGTTACAAAGCAAATTTAATGAGGTTTCATTTGATATGCAGGATTTAATTACAACTCTACATGCACACCAGTATTTGCAGCACATTTCTCTAGTCGTCTTGGTACATCCGCTACTGCAGCCTGCAACATGTGTGCCGGAATGTTTGTTAACACCTCACGCACTCTATTTTCTAGTTCATCCAAATTTCTGGGCATAGTACGGTAGACTTCTTCTTTGGACCAACCCCACAAAAAGAAGTCACACGGGGTCAGATCAGGACTTCGAGCTGGCCACTCATAAGGTCCGCCTCTTCCGAGCCATTTGTTTCTGAAACGCCTGTTAAGCCAACTCCTAACATCTTCATGGTAATGAGGAGGGGCACCATCCTGCATAAAAATAATGCTTTTTGCATTTTCCCACCTAGAAATAACTGGCCAGACCTGTTCCCGGAGCATGTTCAGGTACCTTACACCGTTCATTGTCTCTCTAAGAATAAATGGTCCAACCACGTTTGAAGAAGTGAAGCCACACCACACAGTTAATTTAGGCCGTTTCTGCAGTTTTTCAACACTCATTTTTGGGTTGTGTTGTGCCCAGTAATGACAGTTATGCTTGTTAACAAAGCCCCCGACATGAAACACTGCTTCATCACTCCATAATATGTTGTCAAACAGTTGAGGCCACTCATTGTACCACTGAATGAATTCTTCAGAAAATGCCATTCGTCGATCACAGTCATCTAAAAAAAGTTCATGGACATACTGTGGTTTCCAAGGTTTAAAGGATATATGTTTTCTTAATATTCTATGAACTGCGTAAGAAGAAAGACCTGTTTCTCTGGAGGCACAACGCACTGATTTCTTTGGACTTCTTGTAAACACATCACGGACTCTCGCAATGTTTTCTTCGGTGACGGAAACACGTGGTCGCCCAGATTTATTTTTGTCTAAGACACTACCCCTTTCCACTAACTTTTGATGACAATTTTTTATAGTTCTAGAATTTAAAGTTTCGTGTATCCCTTTTACACGTCTCCACCATCTTTGTACAGCCACAACTGATCGAAAAACTTCATATCTAGCAGCAATCCTAGCCCTATCCTCAATACTTAACACGGCTGGCATTTTGACTGAAAATTGAGGTTAAGAATTACTGCCGCAACAATGATCAGCTGTTTACATAAAACCTCATTAAATTGTCTTTAATTTGACATATGTTGGATACAGCTGGCATTATTATTTCGTGAGCTACATCAAATTAAAATGGTGTATATACATATCAAACACCCTGTATATTCACATTAACTTTTTTGTATATTTTGGATTGCTGAATAACCTGGTAAAGTTTGGGACAGTTGAAGCTGGACACCCAGGATAAGTTTTAACAACCTTCAATACAATTTACATAGGTTAGCCTTGTACAGTCAAAATTTCCATTTATGACTCATTGTTATACTGCGTAGGCTTATACCACATTCACATATAGACTGTTAGGCCGCGTTCACATTGGGTCGCTTGGACCGAGTGGCAGCCACTAACCCGTAAAAGTCGCAGCCACGCTTGTCATTTCACATATACAGTGGCTGCGACCGAGTTCTCAAGTTGCGAAAGTGACAGACACAGGGAAGGAGGCAGGCAGATGACGTAAACAAGCTGCGCGTGCATCCCGAAAGTGTGGTGGCAGGTTGAGTGGCAGTCACCGAGTGTGAAAGGCTCAGTATGTTTCAATGCCCCGCTAGCGACTTGAGTCGCTAAGGAGCAGGGTTGCTGCCACCGCCCAGCGACGCAGTTTTCTGGCGACCGAGTCGCTACCACCAAAGTGGGTCGCTGTGACGCACTAATGTGAAAGGCTCCATAAGGTTCAATGCATTTTCAACAGGTCAAGTGGCCGACGGGTAGCTGCCACTTGGTCGCAGCGACCCAATGTGAAAGCGGCCTTAATATGTACCAAAAATTACACATTATTTATTATATAGGACCTATTAATGCCCTATTATATATACCTGGTGTCCAGACCACCCGTACACCCCTTTTAAAATCTACAAAATTCATTTTTCACTAAAACAAATTGTGCCATTGTAGGTAAACCAGTTGCGCATTATCACTATACTGTAAATCAAGTTCCTATATAGTATAGTTTAGTTATTTGGAGGGCTCGACAATACTGGTAAAAATCAATTTTAATAGGCCCTACCTTGTAAAAAATAAAACGGTTTTGCCAAGCATGAGTTTTTAAGTACAACCATGAGGTATTAGTGGTGGGCTACACTTCTGTAGCGCCCAGTGGAAATATCAATGAACCCGATATTTTATGGAAATAAAAAATCAAATTGTAAAAGAGTATCATTGTAAGTATCAAATAAAAATATTGACAGCGACCCAATGTGAAAGCGGCCTTAATATGTACAAAAAATTACACATTATTTATTATATAGGACCTATTAATGCCCTATTATATATACCTGGTGTCCAGACCACCCGTACACCCCTTTTAAAATCTACAAAATTCATTTTTCACTAAAACAAATTGTGCCATTGTAGGTAAACCAGTTGCGCATTATCACTATACTGTAAATCAAGTTCCTATATAGTATAGTTTAGTTATTTGGAGGGCTCGACAATACTGGTAACAATCAATTTTAATACCTTGTAAAAAATAAAACGGTTTTGCCAAGCATGAGTTTTAAGTACAACCATGAGGTATTAGTGGTGGGCTACACTTCCGTAGCGCCCAGTGGAAATATCAATGAACCCGATATTTTATGGAAATAAAAAATCAAATTGTAAGAGTATCATTGTAAGTAGGCTATCAAATGAAAAATATTGACAGCGACCCAATGTGAAAGCGGCCTTAATATGTACAAAAAATTACACATTATTTATTATATAGGACCTATTAATGCCCTATTATATATACCTGGTGTCCAGACCACCCGTACACCCCTTTTAAAATCTACAAAATTCATTTTTCACTAAAACAAATTGTGCCATTGTAGGTAAACCAGTTGCGCATTATCACTGTACTGTAAATCAAGTTCCTATATAGTATAGTTTAGTTATTTGGAGGGCTCGACAATACTGGTAACAATCAATTTTAATAGGCCCTACCTTGTAAAAAATAAAACGGTTTTGCCAAGCATGAGTTTTTAAGTACAACTATGATGTATTAGTGGTGGGCTACACTTCCGTAGCGCCCAGTGGAAATATCAATGAACCCGATATTTTATGGAAATTAAAAATCAAATTGTAAAAGAGTATCATTGTAAGTATCAAATGAAAAATATTGATTCCATAAGAATATTTATATTCAGGATTACCGACTCTTTTTAAAAATGTGACTTCATCAACAAAACCATTTAACCTGATCCAAAATGAAATAATTGAAACAGACCCAATACAAATCATGATAACAGCATATATAGATGACAACTTAACTGAAAACGTTTCCTAAATAACAAATAGGCCTACATCAATGTGGGCTTAGCAGTAACTAATTTCTCCTATTATTTATATTTTTTTTCAAATTTATACATTCAACAACAAGTATAATGTAACATGACAAATTAAAAAAATTAAAAAGCTACTAATCATACAGTATAAACTAAAAAATTTAACAAAATAAAATAGGCCCTATAGACCACCTGACTAAGCGTCAGATATGGCTCAATGTTGGAAGGTTAATGATACAAGGTAAACAGTAAAAATTTCCATTTATGAACTTATAATAAGAAACTTTACATCCTTGTAATTTCAGCATCTACCGGAATCAAATTGTAGTTAAGCACCATTGTAGTGTGGGTCTACGTGTAAGTTATGGTAGTTTTTCTGCCTTTCCACACACATGGCAGCATTCCTTTAAGAGTAGTTCGATTTTGTTGCGAAGTATGATAAAAGTACTTTTACAGTTACGGTGCAATATATAGTTTATATTTTTGTTAATGTTCCTGCCCTATTGGCTAAGGAAAAAATTACCATACCATACCTATAATATATAATAGCCTACTTAATTTTGTTTGTTGCCTATTCTCACGTTTACTTTCCTTTAAGCCTTACATAGTTCTTCTTAGTGGAGTTTATCTTTACAATAGGTTAGATTAGTGTAAATTTTGTTGAGGTCAATCCATTTGATAGAATTTTGGATACTATACGGGCGAAACTTCGTTATCCTACTCCACAGTTATTTTTTATGTTAAAATTTTGAGTTTTCAATAATATTGCTATTTTATCGATGATACAATATTACACGATACGAATGTGACTTTATCACCTGATTTAGTTTTAAAGTTCTAAGATAATCTAAAATACCTTTTGACAATAAAACAAATATAGGCTATTGCAAACAAGTACAAATTTGAACTAATGTAGCCTTTAACATTATAAAAGAACAATAAAAAATACACTAACTTAAGTTATTTACTCAAGTTTATTTTGCAACTTAGCCTAATTGTATCTTAATTAATTGTGAGAAGATGCACATTTCATTAGATCTAAAATTGTGTCACACAAATGATGCCAAATATGAATTAATTAGAGAGGTATTTTTCTCTTTTGTACTAAGGGAATATGCATTTTAAAATTTAAAAAAAACATTGATTTTGATAAACATTGCTGTCCATAAAAGTGACGGAGGTTTACGGTTAGATTATTATTAGTTAGGTTTGATTATTATTACAATACTTTTCTTACCTACCTCAATATCGTTGTTTATTCGATTGTTTTCATCACACAATTTTAATCGCAAACTCAAAATGTTAACAACTGTAATACGGTAACGGTGGAGTGGCTAAATGAAGTTTCGGTTTTTAAGTTGATTCAATATTTATACCGATTTGATGCAATGAATGTATTTTCATTTGATAGTTCCACCGGGCGTATACAGAAGTGCAGCCTAAAGGTGCGATAACACCAGAGGTTGACAACCTAAGTTGTCGACCTAAGTCATATAGCCTAGCCCTAGATATGCTACATAAGTCAAGAACTCTTTTTAGTTCTTTGGCAGAAGTTAACATCTTTTGATTGTCTACCAACCTCTGGGCTAAACACATTTTAAGGTAGGCCTAGCTAAATATTTCTTGAGACAAACTTTTGGTTTAGGCTTAAGGTAGCATAGGCCTATCTGTTATAGCCTGCCCTGTTGTAGGCCTAATAATTCTGTAATTGATGATGATGAAATGGGCCCTTAACAAGTATATAATCAGACACTTCTAGGCCTAAGCCAACAAATAAATTATGCGATTATGCCCTATACAACAAATATAGCCTACCGTACTCACTCTATAAATTAATATTTATAAAATCACAAGACTTTTTGAAAAGCAGGAGGGGCCTAGGCCTATTGATATTTTGAAGATAGTGCTAATCAAAACTTTGTTTGGGGGAAATAAATTGAATTTATTTGAAAAGTGGAGAGTAATTTGACTGTTGCATTCAAATGCATTGCATTGACATATTCATAGAATAATCTGAGGTAATTCTAGACCTACCATGAGTACAAAATTTGCATGGAACTCTGCACTCCTAAGTGAAAATTGAGACCTAAACAATTTACGTACAGTACAAAGGGGTATCATGAATTAACTTATTCAAACGTTAAAAACTGTTATGAATTGCCGAATTGGCGATGGTACATAACCAACCTAACCTATCACACCCACAGCCACAGCAGACTGTATGTAAATAAATAAATAAATTGAACTTGACTGCTTGACTCTTCTTCGTCTTGACTGTCGTGCCGCCGCTGCCATCTCCATATTATCGGACGGACATCTGACACACTCTGTTTTTTTTCTTTTTTAATAATTTTATGTGTCAGTTATATTTTTACCACTTTTATTTTCTTAGTAAATATTTTCTTATTATTATTATTATTTGTTAACACCAAATTTATCTTTCCAGTATTCATAACCTATTTTAAAATATTTTTTAAATAACAAATTGTATTATACACTTTCTCTATGTCTGACAACAAAACAACAATGCCAACATTTAACGTACCCTAAACACCGCTTATTGCGGCCTCCAATGCATTTCTTATGGGAAATTAAATTACGTCTCATTAGTTTATTACTTAACAGAATAACTTCAGAAACGAACTCGACCTGAAAAATTACGCCTAAAATCGACTGTGAAAGTTTGAAGTCGATCTGAGGCTTTTTGCGGACGTAATCGTCGGACAACGGAATCGGGATTTGTCACTCTAGTGAGGTTGTAACAGTCATGTATGAGGATTCACTCCTCTTCGATCCGTTCATCCAATTATTCCATTGCATTGAACAATATCAGCCAACTGTTTTAATGAATATCCCAAGTGACTTTCTGTTGAAGGGTTAATAAACTGTCCAGACTGCGGATCAAATATAGCGACAGCCTCAACACCCTCAACTATAATTTTGTAAGCAGTTGGACCAATGTAATCTCCTATTGACTGTCGTTGATATCTTTTAAAGCTATACTTAGTCTTCCCAATTCTCTAATTCTATTTCTCACATGTTGTTTGTTATGTCTTTCTCCGTGGTTCTGGTATAGTCGAACACCAAATTGGCAAATAATCTTATCATTCTTAGCAACTCTTGTTATTTCATCATATTGCATATTGTTCACAATATTCTCCTTAAAATCGGTAGGTATGGTGTCATCTAAATCAATCAGCTATCTACTTTGAGATTGATCTCCCTTTGTATTCTTTGTTTGTGTTTCTTTATTTTTCTTGGATGCACAAATCTTTTGATGCCTGTAAAAAATATGGTTATTGAAAAACGCATTGCATTGAACACATGGCAAATAAGATGCTGATTCAGGTTCAATTTTTGGTCTTCTGGCTACAATCAGGGTTCCATGGCTCATCTTTAGTACGTTTTTGTTATGTAAAAAATTTCCCTTGCTTTGAATGATTTTAAATCTTTCCTTTCGTCCCTTTGAAGATTTCGGTAAGACCAGGAAACTAATTACTTCGGGCTCCTTTTTGTGGTGTCGTACACGGTGTCTAGCAAAGTTAGAAACCAAGTTGTTGCAGTAGATGCAGTTTTGACGTTTGTCGTTTATTTTTCTTTTGGATTTGATACCAATGTTAACAAACTAATCAGATTCATTAACATTTTTGTATAGTTCTAGTAGAACGTCTCTCTCACATGTGTTAACCGAATCTTTATCGTTTCTCGTTGCTCTAGAGTTATTCTTCCCTTTTTGATTTTCAGAACTTGGTCTCATGACCATTAGAGACTCTCTGAACTGAAACCCAAGGGACTGAATGATTCCTCACTGGTGCTTTCCTCAGAAGAATATACCGGTTCTTCCCTTAAAGAATAATGAATAAATGAATTTATTTCCATCAATAAGATTCCATAGTGGTCTCCGATGTTATATAGTGGTCCTTCCCTTCTACTCCATTGACAGTATCTAGGGCATTGGAAAGTAGCATAAGAGCCCTGAGTTAAATTCCAGTGGACGTCACCTTTTCTGGTGGTATTTCTTGGTTCAATATAGGTTCATTAAAAATATGATTGGTTTTGATTGCTCTGCATGGTGGGACTATATTCACTTTCATCAAGTCCAAGTCTAAAATGTCCGATTTCAAATTTAGATTGTTGTCGTGTACAGAATAGGGGATGTTATTCTCAGGGACTCTTTCAGTTTGTTGTGGTTCATGATATCCACTGGTCATTAAAATGTGTTCAATGTGTAGTACTGGTGGGGATTGATGCTCGGTTTGTGAAGTTACAACTAGTTTAACTGTAAATGAGCACAGGTTATTTAAACCTCGCTATGCTCTCAGAGGATGACTTCAATAGGAGCGTAGAATATTGTGAATTGATGATGAGAAAAATTAAAAGCTATGAAAATGTTATAAAGAATGTTGTTTTTCAGACGAAGCTAGTTTTGTGCTAAGTGGGATTGTAAAACGCCACAACTGTCGATATTGGACAGATGTTAACCCCCCACACTGGTTAACACTGGTTTCACTGGTTCAATCAAATATCTCAAAAACGATAAATTTTATAAAAATGTTAAATTATACAAAAAAGTTGACAAATTAAATTATCTAAACAGTGACACCAAGTTTGTAAGGATCCAACAACAAATAACGGAGTTATTGTGGTTTTCCTGCAGAAAAACACTGATTTTGCACTATGATTAATGCCATGTTAGGTGATTTTCAGAGAAAAATCTCAATAACTCCGTTATTTGTTGTTGGATCCTTACAAACTTGGTATCAATGTTTAGACAATTTTATTTGTCAACTTTTTTGTCTCTTGTAACATTTTTATAAAATTTACCGTTTTTAAGATATTTGAGTTTAAAATTTTAAAATGGCCGCCATTTTGAAAATACACATTGGAAAAAAATAACTTTTTCACTGAAAATGGGTATTGTTATGGTGAAGGTTCATGCCAAATATTAACTTAATACAATGATTCGTTACGGAAATAAAAATTATTTAGTGTAAAAAACAAAATGGCGGCTAGCGGGTTGACGAAGCATTTTAGGACATATGTTTACAGGAACTTTTTTGCTGATATTGACGTGGGCAATAACCTGGGAAAGTTTGTAAAGGTTGAAGCTGGACACCCTGTATACAGGGTGAGTCTCTACTGACTACATTAGTTTTAACTGTTAATTATACTTATCAAAAGGAACAAAAAAAATGTATATAACCCCATATCGGACTTAAACCGTTTAGCTGCAATGGCGTATTTTGTGATTTTTTAAAATTACACGACTTGTTTCTATTAGTTTGGTCGTAAAACCCAAAATAATGTATTTAGGACATAGGGAGTGATACCATTTGAAACGGCGTTAAATTTCCTATAAATTAAACATAATACCTAAATAATGACATCTTATACAACGTTTTTGAAATAGCTTAAAAGTTAAAAAACATTTTTTCAGACTTTTTTGTCTAAACTTTAAGGTTTAATTAACCTAGTAAAATTATTGTATTTTTATGTTCAGTTACTAAAAAAAGTTCCTTATTTATTCATCTTTAAAATGATTTATAAATATTAAGGGGTCATATGTGGAAAAAAGTTAGAAATTCCTAAAAATGTTGTCAAGGTACAGTATTAGGAATTCATCGTACTGGTTCTCACCAATACAAATTACATTATCTGTAATTTTTTTACCAGATTAATCTTTTGACAAAATCAGCTGATTGGAAACCAAAATAGTTATAATCAGCTGTTTTATTATTATTATTATTATTTTAGAAAAATAAATACAACATTTTTTCAGGATTTGTTTTTATTACATGTTTTACTGATACAGAAAACAGGAAAAAATAACTTGTAAATATTATTATTTCAAAGGGGTCGTTTTTATTAAATTGATTAGAAACTGGACTAAATCTTTAGTTAGGGTTAGACGAAAAACGTACATGATGTACTGATTTGAGCCGGTTTCATCATTTATGAATATTTTCAAAATGTCCACTGTTTACTCTGATACACATGCGAAGTCTATTTTCTGAATTTCCTCACCGTCGCCTTCAAGTTCAGTTCATCCTGTAGGAGTTGAGGATGTCAAAATCCTATTTCTTAACTCATCTACATTTCGAACTGGTGTGCGATAAACATTTTCCTTCAGGTGACCCCAAACATAGTAGTCGAGGGGTGTGAGGTCTGGAGACCGGTGGATTGGAAGAGGAGGGACAATTGCTTGGCCCCCACGGTCTCCCTCAAAACTCCCTCAACACAAAACCATCGGGTACGTCCGGAGCGGTGTTATCACTAACCAGCCTAGAGACCTCCTCCACAAAATAATTACAAAAATAGTTAACCACAGTAACGGGGTTTGTCACTAGAACATCGTCAATTTTCAAACTCAGATTGGTGTGAGTGTTAAAATTCTCCTCACTCAATGTGCGAACAACAGCCCAACATTCCTTGTTAGTGTTGTTTGACGATAAGATTTTATCTCCAAAAAAGGACCTTTTAGACTCCACAACAAGACGAGAGTGAGAGTTTTTTGCATGTTGATAGGCCACCTTAATTTCATCCGTAGCCCCAGCAGATCTCGCTCTCCAATACAATTCCAACAGGGCTTCATGAGAGCAAACAATCTCATCATTTATCCAAGCGGGGTTAAGTTCATTCTTAATCTTAAAAGTAGAAGTCGGAAAGCTCACATCAAAAACATACATAAAAGTTGAGTAGAAATCATCAAACAGGTAATCAACAGTAAAAGAATTCATATTGCCGACAGGCATCCATACCTCAGATTTAGAAAGGATCTGGAACATTTCATGAGTGGCTGCAGTGAATTTTCTTCTAACGACTTTCTTGGCTATGTCTTTAGACATTTTATCGGTATTAAGGGACACCGATAAAAGATGGTGGTCCGAAATATATGTAGGCCGAGCACACGGCATGGAAAATTGACCTATAACATCACGGTCAATGACAAAATAGTCCAATTGGGTCATAGAATTACCCTGGATACTGGTGGGCCCTTCAAAAATTATACATAAATTGTAGCTTTCAAACAGATCAGTCAAAAGCTGTTTTTCCCAAGAGCCGGAGAGGTTGTCAACATTAAAATCAGCACAGATAAATATCGGTGCATTAAAACTCTGTCTTAGTAAAGACAACAAAACATCGAAGCGGTCGATGAAATTCAAGTAATTTGCATCATAAGGAGGCCGATATACCACAAGTATAATTAACTGGAATTTTTTCATAGTCAATAATCCTAGGCAAAATTCAAAAGTTCCTTCACAGCATAAATCGTCAGCATCTTTAAAGGACAGAGGCTTAATAGACAGCCTTGAGTCATTTTTTACGAGAATGGCAACACCGCCGCCAGTGCGGTTTGGTCTAGAGTATTCCTTAATAGTTTTATAACCCGTCAATTTAAATGATTTAAATTTTTTTTCCTTAAGCCAAGTTTCGGCAACACACATTAAATCAGGCATCTCATTAAATAAAATAACCTCTAAGTTTTCAATCTTGTTAAAAATTGATCTAATATTTAGAAAATCAAACCTAAAACTAGTATCACAGTTTATTGGCACCTGAGGGTTACATGAGTCAGGGCCTACTTGCCATTTTTTTGGACTTACTGCAGTACCTAAGGGCCTAGCCTTAGGCCTACCATTGATTTCAGAGTTTTTTTCAGCTTCACTAGGTTTATTGTCAGGCCTAGGACTGGCCTTAGGATTTTGTTTTCTAGGCTGCAAAAATTTACAAACAAGGATTCCTTCTGGCCAGAATTGGCTGTCCATTAACTTATCAAAGCAATTGGAAGGTACACCTACCTTAAAAGAAGCGTACCCTTGATACTTTGTAGTAAGCTTCTCACATTGGATCTGGTGTTTGCTACATAAACCCAAGTCACTCACATATTCTATTACACTTTCAGCTTCCACCGTTGCCTCGAAACGTGAAAGAAAGACCCAATACGTCCTCTGGACTACTGGAAGTTTCATTGTTGCTTTAGCCTTTCCAATAAATGCTTTATTAACTGTCCTAGGCTGCGTACGTGACTGGGGACCTAGTCGCTCAGAATTTATAGGTTCACCATTTCCTACAATCGTACGAGTTGAATACGGTGCACGAGCACGATTATTTTTCTTTCTCGATATTATCTTCCAATCATTGGATTCGACAATGTGCGGAAAATCCTCTTCACGAACAATTAAATCGCTATTACTCTTGACATCAATAGACATTACACTATTAGACGCTTCACGGCCATCTTGGAATTGGAGTTGGATGTCTTCATCGTCATTGCCAGTCGGTGACGCAACGCCACTCTTGCCAACCGACCCACTTGAAACATTGGATAATCCTGCTACTCCTAACATTGCGACGTCATCATTACTGGTTACGTCAGAGTATTTTTTAACTTCCGGTGGAGTCACATTGCCATTTAACCTCGTAATATTACTTGAAATCAAATTCAACTCATTTTTAATATTAAAATTCTCAGTAACAACATTGCCAATTAATTTCGTAAGTTTTCCAATAGATTCCAAGAGATTACAGTAGTCATCTAAGCTGACAGTGTGCTCCTTTAAACTAACTAACCTCTCAGTACAAGACACGCACATCAATTTCAATATTCCTTCATTGTCTTGAATAACTTGAAAATTATCATTGCTAATACCCGCACAATTCAAATGAAACAATTCATCACAAAAACCATCGCACTGGAGGCCTGGATGACCTTTTTCACTGTTTTTAAACACACCTTACACGGTTTGCGCGTTGTCCTGCCCAACATCTTAACCGGAATTTTGATAAAACTAACCGTTCTCGAGATATATGCCAAAATATATATTTAGGCAGCAATCCTGGCGGCCATTTTGAATTTTTGGGCATGTTCCCAAGGTGCGATTAATAGCGATTTTTGAGGGGTTAATAAGGGCAATCTTAGCTATAATTTAAAACAAAAATCGCGCGTGTTGCAATTTTTTGGGGTTCAACACTAAAATGATTCCACTATTAGCTATTTAAAAGGAAAGTAAAAGTAAAACTCAAAAACTTAACTTCCGTTTACGTCACATTTTATTAAGAAGGAAAATTCTCATTTAGAAGAGCTATTGAAAGCAGCTATTTTTACCTATGTAAGTCTTGGTGAATTAAGATGTACCATCGAAGGCCTCGAACCGGTTGCAATAAATGTCAGTAAACAATATCTGTTCTGAATAGATACAACTGTATATAAAAAAAATAAAACTAGGTGCTAGATTAGAATTGGGTGAACAGCAGTGGGGACGAAATCTTATGACTTCTTCCTTGTCTCGGTCACGTCCGAAACGTATCCAAACGTGAGGCTGAAGTGGGACGTGCGTTCAATTGGTTAGATGAATGTGTGGGACCAATCCTGGACCGGGTTCACAACAGTAGAGTTGATAGTCGATCGCTTTGTTATCACCTCACTCATGTTGTGAAGTAGAGAGACGTGACAGTCTGAAGTGGGACGTGCGTTCAATTGGTTAGATGAATGTGAGATACCAATCCAGGAGTGGGTTCATAACAGTAGAGTTGATAGTCGATCCCTTTGTTATCACCTCACTCATGTTGTGAAGTAGCGAGACGTGACAGTCTGAAGTGGGACGTGCGTTCAATTGGTTAGATGAATGTGAGATACCAATCCAGGAGTGGGTTCATAACAGTAGAGTTGATAGTCGATCCCTTTGTTATCACCTCACTCATGTTGTGAAGTAGAGAGACGTGACAGTCTGAAGTGGGACGTGCGTTCAATTGGTTAGATGAATGTGAGATACCAATCCAGGAGTGGGTTCATAACAGTAGAGTTCATATAGTCGATCGCTTTGTTATCACCTCACTCATGTTGTGAAGTAGAGAGACGTGACAGTCTGAAGTGGGACGTGCGTTCAATTGGTTAGATGAATGTGAGATACCAATCCAGGAGTGGGTTCATAACAGTAGAGTTCATATAGTCGATCGCTTTGTTATCACCTCACTCATGTTGTGAAGTAGCGAGACGTGACAGTCTGAAGTGGGACGTGCGTTCAATTGGTTAGATGAATGTGTGGGACCAATCCTGGACCGGGTTCACAACAGTAGAGTTGATAGTCGATCCCTTTGTTATCACCTCACTCATGTTGTGAAGTAGCGAGACGTGACAGTCTGAAGTGGGACGTGCGTTCAATTGGTTAGATGAATGTGAGATACCAATCCAGGAGTGGGTTCATAACAGTAGAGTTCATATAGTCGATCCCTTTGTTATCACCTCACTCATGTTGTGAAGTAGCGAGACGTGACAGTCTGAAGTGGGACGTGCGTTCAATTGGTTAGATGAATGTGAGATACCAATCCAGGAGTGGGTTCATAACAGTAGAGTTGATAGTCGATCCCTTTGTTATCACCTCACTCATGTTGTGAAGTAGCGAGACGTGACAGTCTGAAGTGGGACTTGCGTTCAATTGGTTAGATGAATGTGTGGGACCAATCCTATAGTGGGTTCATAACAGTAGAGTTCATATAGTCGATCGCTTTGTTATCACCTCACTCATGTTGTGAAGTAGCGAGACGTGACAGTCTGAAGTGGGACTTGCGTTCAATTGGTTAGATGAATGTGAGATACCAATCCAGGAGTGGGTTCATAACAGTAGAGTTCATATAGTCGATCGCTTTGTTATCACCTCACTCATGTTGTGAAGTAGCGAGACGTGACAGTCTGAAGTGGGACTTGCGTTCAATTGGTTAGATGAATGTGAGATACCAATCCAGGAGTGGGTTCATAACAGTAGAGTTCATATAGTCGATCGCTTTGTTATCACCTCACTCATGTTGTGAAGTAGCGAGACGTGACAGTCTGAAGTGGGACGTGCGTTCAATTGGTTAGATGAATGTGAGATACCAATCCAGGAGTGGGTTCATAACAGTAGAGTTGATAGTCGATCCCTTTGTTATCACCTCACTCATGTTGTGAAGTAGCGAGACGTGACAGTCTGAAGTGGGACTTGCGTTCAATTGGTTAGATGAATGTGTGGGACCAATCCTATAGTGGGTTCATAACAGTAGAGTTCATATAGTCGATCGCTTTGTTATCACCTCACTCATGTTGTGAAGTAGCGAGACGTGACAGTCTGAAGTGGGACTTGCGTTCAATTGGTTAGATGAATGTGAGATACCAATCCAGGAGTGGGTTCATAACAGTAGAGTTCATATAGTCGATCGCTTTGTTATCACCTCACTCATGTTGTGAAGTAGCGAGACGTGACAGTCTGAAGTGGGACTTGCGTTCAATTGGTTAGATGAATGTGAGATACCAATCCAGGAGTGGGTTCATAACAGTAGAGTTCATATAGTCGATCGCTTTGTTATCACCTCACTCATGTTGTGAAGTAGCGAGACGTGACAGTCTGAAGTGGGACTTGCGTTCAATTGGTTAGATGAATGTGAGATACCAATCCAGGAGTGGGTTCATAACAGTAGAGTTCATATAGTCGATCGCTTTGTTATCACCTCACTCATGTTGTGAAGTAGCGAGACGTGACAGTCTGAAGTGGGACTTGCGTTCAATTGGTTAGATGAATGTGTGGGACCAATCCTGGACCGGGTTCACAACAGCAGAGTTGATAGTCGATCCCTTTGTTATCACCTCACTCATGTTGTGAAGTAGCGAGACGTGACATTCTGAAGTGGGACGTGCGTTCAATTGGTTAAATGAATGTGTGGGACCAATCCTGGAGTGGGTTCACAACAGCAGAGTTGATAGTCGATCCCTTTGTTATCACCTCACTCATGTTGTGAAGTAGCGAGACGTGACATTCTGAAGTGGGACGTGCGTTCAATTGGTTAGATGAATGTGTGGGACCAATTCTGGAGTGGGTTCACAACAGCAGAGTTGATAGTCGATCCCTTTGTTATCACCTCACTCATGTTGTGAAGTAGCGAGACGTGACATTCTGAAGTGGGACGTGCGTTCAATTGGTTAGATGAATGTGTGGGACCAATCCTGGAGTGGGTTCACAACAGCAGAGTTGATAGTCGATCCCTTTGTTATCACCTCACTCATGTTGTGAAGTAGCGAGACGTGACAGTCTGAAGTGGGACGTGCGTTCAATTGGTTAGATGAATGTGTGGGACCAATCCTGGAGTGGGTTCACAACAGCAGAGTTGATAGTCGATCCCTTTGTTATCACCTCACTCATGTTGTGAAGTAGCTAGACGTGACAGTCTGAAGTGGGACTTGCGTTCAATTGGTTAGATGAATGTGAGATACCAATCCAGGAGTGGGTTCATAAACGTAGAGTTGATAGTCGATCCCTTTGTTATCACCTCACTCATGTTGTGAAGTAGCGAGACGTGACAGTCTGAAGTGGGACGTGCGTTCAATTGGTTAGATGAATGTGTGGGACCAATCCTGGAGTGGGTTCACAACAGCAGAGTTGATAGTCGATCCCTTTGTTATCACCTCACTCATGTTGTGAAGTAGCGAGACGTGACAGTCTGAAGTGGGACGTGCGTTCAATTGGTTAGATGAATGTGTGGGACCAATCCTATAGTGGGTTCACAACAGCAGAGTTGATAGTCGATCCCTTTGTTATCACCTCACTCATGTTGTGAAGTAGCTAGACGTGACAGTCTGAAGTGGGACTTGCGTTCAATTGGTTAGATGAATGTGAGATACCAATCCAGGAGTGGGTTCATAAACGTAGAGTTGATAGTCGATCCCTTTGTTATCACCTCACTCATGTTGTGAAGTAGCGAGACGTGACAGTCTGAAGTGGGACGTGCGTTCAATTGGTTAGATGAATGTGAGATACCAATCCAGGAGTGGGTTCATAACAGTAGAGTTGATGGTCGATCCCTTTGTTATCACCTCACTCATGTTGTGAAGTAGCGAGACGTGACAGTCTGAAGTGGGACGTGCGTTCAATTGGTTAGATGAATGTGAGATACCAATCCAGGAGTGGGTTCATAACAGTAGAGTTGATAGTCGATCCCTTTGTTATCACCTCACTCATGTTGTGAAGTAGCGAGACGTGACAGTCTGAAGTGGGACTTGCGTTCAATTGGTTAGATGAATGTGAGATACCAATCCAGGAGTGGGTTCATAACAGTAGAGTTCATATAGTCGATCGCTTTGTTATCACCTCACTCATGTTGTGAAGTAGCGAGACGTGACAGTCTGAAGTGGGACTTGCGTTCAATTGGTTAGATGAATGTGAGATACCAATCCAGGAGTGGGTTCATAACAGTAGAGTTCATATAGTCGATCGCTTTGTTATCACCTCACTCATATTGTGAAGTAGCGAGACGTGACAGTCTGAAGTGGGACTTGCGTTCAATTGGTTAGATGAATGTGAGATACCAATCCAGGAGTGGGTTCATAACAGTAGAGTTGATAGTCGATCCCTTTGTTATCACCTCACTCATGTTGTGAAGTAGAGACGTGACAGTCTGTAAAAAATATATATAACTAAAAAATGTCTTAAATACGTAGGTCAAGAGAAATGACATTATTTGTCAGGTTTTTACCACGGGTAAGATTATTTTTTTAATCTATATATATATATATATATATATATATATATATATATATAATATATAATAAAATTGAATTGAAATTTTTTTAAGTAGTTATATGATATTACTTTTGTTTCTATGGTAGACTAATTACATGAAAATTCTTTTTGAATACTATTTAAACAAATCATATTTTAATTTTTTACATGTGAAACGCCTTATGCAAGAAAACGAAAAATGAGAAATTTCCCAATCACAGTTATAAAGACTAGTCGAGTGTAGATCTTTCTTTCATTTAATAAATTCTGTATAAAGCTAATTATTGGCTGCAATATACTTTATATTCAGTTGGAATAAAGCCTGCCTCAACACTATAGTTATTAGTGAGTATTGTGAAATTAACAGTAAGGAAGTGAAATAATACCCTGAACATTATGCCATCTATTTTATAAAATTATGAAATACAAACATTATTTTTTATAAATACTGGATAGATTATTCAAGTAACTTTTTTTGCAATGTAGATATTATTTCAGATTTTCACTGTTGTTATACAAAAAAGAGTTAAATATGTAGCGATTTAAAAATTACTATATTACTATTAATGGAATTGCTGCTCGAAACAGTAATAAATTAGTTTATATTCCCTTAAAATATATATATATATATATATATATATATATATATATATAAAATAAAAAAAAACTTAAAATGAATGCTTTGAGAAGAAAAGGGTAGATAAGTGATCGCTTTGATGTTTATTATACCTGATAAAAAGGTGCCTAATCAGTTGTGAATTCGCGGCTCACTAACAACTCGTAGACCCTTATTTCCCTTATCGTCGATTTTAACGTTAAATTTTTTCGAATGAGACAATGAAAGTTTTTATTACTGTTGTTGTTACGAAAATTTAGTGGCATCGAAACTTTTTGTATATTTATATGTTAATATTATATATTAATCGCCAAAACCAAGAGATGTAGCAAATATAAATAAGCTCCAAAATAATGAACGTGCATTTCTTAAGATAATTCTTCCGTAATGGATTTGCTCAATTCATTTTGATGTGAAAAATAGTGCTTAGTAAAAATGTTTTGTGGTTTAAATTAAATTTATAATCTGTTTTGTTCCGATTATTAAAGAACGAGTAACACAGGAAAGTGCTGATAATAACCCAACACTATAAATAAAATATAAAACCAAAACATCCCCGATGTGACTTTGCTTTTTGCTTTTTATTCACTTTCACGTCCCAACATGCTACCAACGACCTAGTTTTTCCTACAAGAAACTTTAATTTGTTCAAAATAAACTTAAGTTGCGAAAGTCAATGTCTATTTAGGTGTGAAAGTTGTTTCATTTACCATTGAAATTTAAGTTTTACGTTATTATGAAACTTAAATGACGCATTACCCCCCGTGAGACAGCGTCGTAGTCATTGGAAAGTCGATTAAGTGAGCCGCAGCGGCGGTGGCGGCCTCAGTCGGAGCAACTTGTAAAGTTGTTACACACCTTGTAGCTGCGGGTTACTGGCTCACCTTCCCAACTAGTTGAAACAAAGTTACCAAAGCCCGCTTATGGCTGCATCGTTTTTGGAAGGAGAAATAAATGTTTTACTTCACTTTTTCGATTGGAAGGCCGAAATGATCTGTGATATGACAATTTGCATACTGTGCAATTAAGTAGTGCATTTATGGTTATACTTTTTCAGTTACTTTTGGTAAGGAAAGGTGTGAAAATAAAGTAAATGTCAGCAATATGATATATTTCTATCAACAATTGAATACCTTAACTTTTAAACACGATCGCATTAAGATAGTCAGTCCGTAAGGCCGCTTTGACATATTCGAACTTTACAGATCAGATTTGTACCGAATTCAGATATAAGTTTATATTCGTACCTTTTAATTGTGTATGTCTTTTTATAATAATTAGAGTTGTGTGTTTTAGATTTCATAACTTGAATAATTTTTCACTTATCATATATTAGATCTTCGGATTTTGCCGATTTAAACAGTGATTTTTAGTTAACACGTGCAGTACCGGCAATAATATATTAAACCTTTGAATACATTGAGACAATGTTTAGTCCATGCTAAGTAATTAAAATAACTCCAACCAAAGCAATTAATCTATGAAACGTCTTTAATAAATATTTAATAATGTGGGAAGTACGAAAAACTTGTATTCTTCCGAAACTTTTCTTTCCTCCATGGAAGAAGTCCAATTAAGATTTTGGATGCAGATAGAACCCGTCTCAACGTGACATGACGCGTTAGGTGTGACACGTTTTTACAATTTTAGTCGATACGAGAACTCCTACAACAGCACAGTTCTTTGTCTTGGTTTTGAGAGAAATAGTGTTTGACTTATTGTATAAATAATTGTTATTTAAAGTTTAAAAAAAGCTTTATTTAACTTATTACTAAGTTATATAAATTGAAGGACGAAGGTGTAAAAGAAATAAATTGATAGATACAAGATATTAATTTTACTTTAAAAGAGTACAAAACAATATATAAACAACCACATATTTAATCAGTGCTTTTAATTTTATACCAATAACCATTTACGGAAAACATTCAGTTAGGTCAAAAATACATACCAATTTAAATGAACGAACCAAAGTAATACACAAGACCTGATATTGGTAAAATTGAGGCAGAAATTTTTAAAAATAATAATTTTCATTTGTTATTGTTTAGTAAATTATTACGGGCATTTTCCATCAGTTATTAGTAAAAAACAAATTTGTTTTTGAATAATCAGAATTAGTTTTATACTAATCAGTGATGGAAAATGTTAGTAATAATTTACTAAACAATAACCTAAACTCACCATCACCAACAATGAACTTTATACAAAGAATTTAATTTGGTTAGTATACATAATTTTCTTGCTAATGAATTGAAACAAAATAAAAGTATAACAGTAAAAAGACTTATTTTAAAATTATAATTACATTAGAATAGATCTAATAATGAAATTGTATTAGTAGCGAAACGCGGGAACTGGGTCAAACCGCATAAATGAATTTTGACAGATGAGGTGAATTATAGTTCATGTACGTCATAGGCAATGACGTCATTAGTGAGGACACCCCATGACGTCAATACTATGACGTCATGAAGACGAAACTGCTGAAGTCATCGTAGATTACGTCACTGACATTATGTAGGTCAAGTCACGCTGATAGTTGAAATTTTTAGAACTTTTGCGGTTTCTCACACTTTGTTCAGAAGTTTTTGAGACTCCTGTGTCCTTGTGGACTTGTAGCAAATTTGACGAGAAATCGAAAAAATGCTAAAAAAACTTAACTTTGAACCGTGACGTCACCTCACCTGTCAACATTTGATTTATGCATTTTGGCCCAGCTCCCGCGTTTCGCCAAGTTTCCAGGGTTTTATGCGAAAAAATTTAACAAAAAACTAAACAAATGAGTGCATCGCGGTAATATGCACACCACGAGCGTCCCCGAGAGACTGGTTGACGTAAATAAGCCCTTAAAACAATAAAATCGTTGAAGCAATTTTTCCGATGCATTCGATTTTTTTACGCAATTGCCCTAATGGGGAAATTCATTAAAAATGATTTATATTATTATGTATCGAAAAAACAACTATAAAAAACTAAGTGTATATGTTTTAGAAAAGAAATATTATAGATGTAGGCCTATTATAAAATATTATATGCATAAGTATGTCGATATCAGACTTTAATTATTTTAAAATCACATTACTTCTAAAATAAAAGTTGAATTGACTTAGAAGATCTTATGTTACGTAGTTCTTATATCTTTCTACGTAGTTCTCGTGCCATATAAGCCTAATTTTATAATTTCTTAAGTTTTCCTTAGTATGTAAAAGGTTACAAATATGAGTTAGCGCAATTGTAACATTACATTTACCTTTATGAAACTCTTGATCACTGCAATAAATTGTTAAGAAAGAATTTAGTAAACAATATCCAAGTTTGCAATATAATTCATAAGTAATATTATTGTTTGGAATACAATTTGTTTAACTATGAGTATAGTTTTTTATGATTTACTTATTAACAACAAATTAATATAATTTATTTATTTCCTCTAATATTATCTTTTGTGCCCTGGAGCAAAATGAAATTGCAAAGTAGAAAATCCACGTGGCCATAAAGTTTATGTCGTTTGAACATTATTCATTGAGTCGAACGATAAACTTTTAATTACCCTGTCATGAAAGGTAATGAAGAGCCAAGCTTAGGCTTAATTAACATTTATTGCAGAAAATGAACTTAACACACGTAAATCAGATAAGAGGTCGCTCTCAATCACTTTTTCTAGCTAGCATCATCGTGTAAATTTCCACACCAATGGTTTGTTACAAATTGCCTGAAATATCACTTATTGACAAATTAAAGAAACTTGTGTGCCAATTCGTTCGTTATCATGGTTCAATTCTATGGGAAACTGGAAACCTGTATATAAAAATTGTCTCCGCCATTTCCTCAATCAGTCTCTGCTGTGTATGCCAAGTGATTAATTGGGATATAATAGTATGTACAACCAGATAGTGCAATATACTCTCTGGTCAGCAGTGTTAAGTAGCTGTTGGCTTATAGTAATGTTATGCATTATTATATCTAATTCTTTGGATTTAAATTAATTAGGTTTATTTGGATTTAAGTAAATTAAATTAACTGAGGTAAGTTGTATGTTACCTCCCATCTGTTTCCAAAATTAATTTAAAAAGGTGTTTCAGAGCAACTTATTCACTTCCTGGAATACAACAACATACAGTGCGACAGGCAGTATGATTTCAATCAATCAATCAATCAATCATATACAGTATATTAATTAATATTATACATTTTTGTACATGCATATTGTCACTTCTTATCGTATTTTAACCTAAAGTTGGTACATTACACTAAGCCAACAGTTTAAAAATAAAATATTATTTTCTAGCTAGCATCATTATTTTCACACAAATGGTTTGTTACAAATGGCCTGGAAAATCACTTGTTGACAAATTAAAGAAACTTGAGTGTCAATTCGTTCTTGATCATGGTTCCATTCTATGGGACACTGGATCCAGCTGCCATTGATTAATACCCCTGTATAATTAACAAGTTGGTATAGGACAGTAACATGGCATCACACTCACTCATATTCGCCTTAAAATACACCTTGATAGCTTGGGCGGAGGCAGTACGAAGGCATTAATATCGGAAAAATTGTTATGGAAATTAATATTAAAATGGAGACCACTATTAAACCAGCTCTCAAATTTTAAATATAAAAATTTGCGTATGAAAATTATATTAAGAGAAATATTTACTTTTATCGATTGATTGCACTGCTCACATAAGTTCAAGTGACGTCACTCTATACGGATAATTGTCGGTTATAGACACAACTCGTTATTTTCTGAATGTATTGTGGAAGACAATGAAATATGAAAACCTTGCCATAAATTACTGACCTCAATGAACTTTTTCGTACAAATGTAAGATATTTAGACGGACCCCGTTTTTACAACTGGGTTCAAGTAGGTTGCAATATCGGGGAAGACGGGTATTGTCTATTTCCCTCAGGGGCAGTGGGCTTTCCACTGTACGGGTGTCTCTTGGCGACCCCGGGGTACCTGAGCCAAGCTGTGAGACCCTCCTCACAGTTCTTCCCGAGCTAGGGCCTTTCTTCTCATCTTTCAGGTCTTAGCTCACCGTCTTTATTCTTTCCTGAGCTAACCTTGCTCACCTTCTTGTTTTCGACCCCGAATCAAGGGTGTCTTTCCACCTTCTTTCGACCGGCGCACGCTGGGGGGTCCTGGGAGTGTCCCTGTTGTGTTGCAGGGACTGATGTGTGCCTCGCACTGCCGATGGTCTCCTCCAGTGTGTCGTCAGAAGCCAGCCGCTTCGGACCTTAGTCAGGAAGTGCGGCATGGATGCAGAGATCGGACTCTGCATTGCCACGGTGCGACCCCCAGCACGTCCGGCACATTTTGTGTATCGGTGCTGGGCAAACGGAGGTTTCGGGCCCCAGAGTCCTGGGGTAGGGGTGTCTTATCTCCTACGGGGGGTAGACCTCCGAGGGTGTACCCGCTCCCGGCCAATGAAGGGCCGCCTCTTGCCGCACGATGCGCTGGTGAAACAAAAGTATGGATTTTCAAAACCAAAACACGAAATTAAAGGAGAATGAGCAGGCCGCCTTTAAGCGCAGCTCAAAACTGCAGAGGTCTCCGACCTCGAAGACTGGGACGCCGACGGGGGGAATTAAAGCCTCCCCTCCGCCGATCCCGTTCAAGGCTGCTGGTGTCGCCGGATCGTCGGCCGTAACCGGAAAGGAGAAGGATGAGGTTAAGCTGGGTATGGGGGTGACTGAGCCGGTAACACCTCTAGCCGGGATGCAAGGAATTCCTCCCCGGAAGAGTCCTCTTCGTCCGGCATTCGAGATGCAAATGCTTCGGCAGCAGCAGGACGATGCCAACGAGGAGGAAGACTCATGTCTGAAGAAAATGAACGATCTTTTGAAGGAGATGGCCAAGGCTCTCCTTATTCAGAAGAACGTCAACAAGGCGATTAAGGACGGAATTCCAAAACTCGAGGATTTCCTTGGCGAAATTGAGGAATGCCGGAAGATCAGGCTGAAGGCAGTGAAGCAGGAGCGCGACGTTATGAACCGAGTTATGTCTGCTTCGCCTCAAGCTCATCTGGCTGAGTCCCAGACTCAAGCCAGAAAGCGAAAGAAGAGGCAGAGCGGTTCTTCGCCGGAAAGCCCTGAGCTTGTTGAGGTGGACTCAGTGCCGAGACCGGTTTTTGTCACTGCGGCATCGCAGACATCTCCTGTCCAGGCTACTCAATCCGCCCCGGGCGCTGTCGCGATTCCAGCGGCTACTCCTGCAGAGGTTCCTGCTCCGGCGGCTAATCCTGCCTTGGCAGCAAACTCTGCCTCAACACCTTTGGGGGGCTGGAAGACGCGCCTGTCTAAGAAAGAAAGGAGGAGGCAGAAGCAAGTGGAGGCAGCTTCGAAAAGTGCGTCGAGGGTGGAGCGGACGCAAGTCTCAAACCCGGTGGGGGAGGCCTCTGGCAAGTCTGTCAGAAAGCCTAAACAACCCAGGCCTAAGAAGCCCAGGACGGAGGCAATCTTGATCAAGCCCTTAGGGGGGCGATCTTTTGCTGATGTTCTGGGTCAGATTAGATCGCAGGCCAAACCGGAAGAGACCGACACCGTTATCAAGTCTATTCGGCGAACCCAGAACGGGGATGTCCTCCTCGAACTGGGGAAGTCGAGTGACAAGATCGGTTTTGCCGCTTCCCTCAAGACTGCCCTTGGGGACAAAGGCTCCATCAAGGCCCTAGAACCGAAATGTTCGGTCGAGATTCGGGACCTTGATGCCCTCTCCACCGAAGATGAGGTGACCCGTGCGATCCAGGTGGCACTCCCGGAGATACCGGCTGATGGAGTGAGGGTATGGCTGACAAAGCCTAACCGAAGTCAACTCAGGATGGCTGTTGCTGAGATGGGCGAAAAGCACGCCAATAAGCTGCTTAGCCTTCAGCACCTCAGAGTCGGTTGGGTCAGTTGCAGGCTCAAACGGAGGGTGGTAGTTTCGAGATGCTTCCGCTGTCTCGGTTTCGGCCACTCCTCCCGAAACTGTAACGGGCCCGACAGGAGTGCCAACTGCTTCCAGTGTGGAGGCCAGGGCCACAAACGCAAGGAATGTTCCTCGAGCCCATCCTGCTTCCTCTGCAAGGATTCAGGCTCCAGTGCCCTCGGTCACTTACCCGGGTCTGGTCAGTGCGGTGCCTTCAGAGCCGCACTTGAACAGGCAAAAGGCAGCGGCCGGTAATTCGCATCCTCCAGGCCAATCTTCATAGATCCTGGGGAGCTGATAACCTTCTAGATCAGCTCGCCCGAGAACTTGGTGCTGACGCGCTCCTTATCAGCGAACAGTATCGGGACAGAGACCCAAACATTTGGATCTCCGACAGCCTCGGTACTGCTGCATTTTGGGCGCGTAATACACAGGATGTCTTGGTGCGGAGTCACGGGCGCGGCCGAGGATTCGTCTGGGTTCGGTGTAGGGACGTGACTATCTTCAGTTGCTACCTCACACCCAACGAGGCCGTCCAGGACTTTCGCGACAAGATAGATAGCCTAGAGGAGTGCGTTCTCGGCACCACCGGGCATGTCGTCGTTGGTGGCGATTTCAACGCCAGGGCCGTCGAGTGGGGAATGCCCTCTACCAGCTCCCGGGGGAAATACATCCTGGATTTCATCGCCAGGGCCGGTCTTGTCGTCCTCAACCAGGGCGACACACCTACTTTTCGGCGCCCCGGGCAGAGAGGCACGATCCCTGACGTCACCTTTGCGTCTGAGTCGCTCCTTCCGAGGATCTCTGGCTGGAGGGTTGTCGAGGACTACACGGGTAGCGACCACCAATACATCGTGTTTGACCTGAATGATCAGGCAAATCGTCGAGTTTCCGCATCTCGGGAAGGGCCACGCCGGTGGAACACCAACAAACTGGACGTGGTCAAGTTCACCGAAGTCATCTCTCGGGGAGCGCAGGGGAATCCTGGTGAGGCTGGAGCCGAGGCACTAGTAACATCCACGATGGAACTTATCGTCTCGGCCTGCGACCAGTCTATGCCGCGAAGGAAACCCCGACGCGACAAACAACCCGTTTACTGGTGGACTGAAGAGATTGCGGAACTCAGAAGAACATGTTTAAGAACTAGACGAGCCGCCACTAGAGCGAGAATTCCCGCAGACAGAGTTCGTAAGTCGGAGGCCTATAAAGCTGCGAGAAAATCTCTCCGCCAGGCGATCAACAGGAGCAAGGCGAATAGCTGGAGGAGACTTCGTGACGACGTTGATTCCGACCCGTGGGGCCTGGGTTACAAACTTGTAACACAGAAACTCGGCGCCCGCTCTCCACCTTCCATCATGGAGGGCGCCACCATGGGGAGGATCGTCGCTGCGTTGTTTCCTGAACATCCACAGCGACCGCCGGTTGACTTCGGACGGGTAGAGGACGTTCCACTTTTCACTTTCGAGGAGCTGGAAACCTCCGTTCTCTCCCTGAAGAGCAACAAGGCTCCTGGCCCGGATGGGATTCCCAGTGAGGCTTTAAAGAAAGTATTTTTAATCAACGCTGACTTGTTGTTGAGAATGTACAATGCCTGTTTGGTAGAAGGGGTGTTTCCGGCTCCCTGGAAAACAGCCAGGCTTGTACTGATCAGCAAGGGCAAAGGTGATCCCGAGCTGCCGTCGTCCCACAGGCCTCTCTGCATGTTGGACACGGCTGGGAAGCTGTTCGAGAAGCTGATCCGTTCCCGCCTGACTTCTGCCGTGGAAGCTGCCGGGGACTTATGCCCCCGTCAGTACGGCTTCAGAAAGGGACGGTCAACGATCGACGCTGTCACCGAAGTTCAGAGAGCTGTGGAGAGAGCCGAGAGCCACAACCATTTCTCCCGCCGAGTAGTGCTTCTTGTTACGCTTGATGTCAAGAATGCCTTCAACTCGGCGAGGTGGGTCGATATGTTGGATGCGCTTCGCAACACCTTTCGTATTCCTGCATATCTGTTGCGGCTCGTCGAGGATTATCTACGCTCTCGAAGCCTGATTTATGACACGAGGGACGGAACGCGGACGATGGAAGTCACTTCTGGTGCCGCACAAGGTTCAATACTCGGCCCGGATCTCTGGAACGTTGCCTATGACAGCCTCCTGAGGTCCGAGATGCCTGAGGAAACCACTTTGGTTGGGTACGCCGATGACGTCGCAGCTCTCATTGCTGCACGCAACGTTGAGCTGGCCCAACTGAAGTTGAACCGAGTTATGCGGGTGGTCAACAACTGGATGTCCGATCACGGTCTCTCACTTGCTCTCAGTAAGACGGAGATCGTGATTCTTACGAAAAAGAGGATCGACACCGTCGTCCCGTTTCGAGTGGGAAGGGAGGTGGTCACATCAACTCGTGCCGCCAAATACCTCGGGGTTATGGTGGACACCAAGTTAAGCTGGAGGGATCAGATCTTCGGTACGGCGGACAAGGCCGCTAAGGTAGTGACTTACCTTAGTAGGCTGATGGCCAATGTCGGGGGTCCCCGATCCAGCAGAAGACGTCTGTTGATGTCCGCGGTCCAGTCCGTGCTTCTTTACGGGGCAGAGGTGTGGGCAGGCGCTCTAGATAAGGAGTGCTACAGGTTGCGACTCGCCCGGGTTCAGCGTCAAGCTGCGCTCCGGGTGTGTTCCGCCTACCGGACAGTGTCCGAGCCTGCCGTCCTGGTGGTCGCCGGAGTCATCCCTGTCAAGCTCTTGGCAGGGGAGAGGAAAGCGATTTATCAGAGACAAGGCGAGATCGGCAAGGACACGGCAAGAACAGAAGAGCGCTCCCGAACCTACCAGCAGTGGCAACACAGCTGGGAGCACGACACCCGAGGACGATGGACTGCGCGACTTATCAAGCAGGTCCAACCATGGGTGGAACGGCGGCATGGGGAGGTGGACTACTACCTGACCCAATTTTTGACAGGTCACGGCTATTTTCGGTCGTACCTGAACCGTATGGGAAAGACCGGTTCACCAGACTGCATTTATTGCCCGGGTGTTCCCGACGATGCGGAACACACATTCTTCCGCTGTCCCCGTTGGGAAGGGCCCCGCCTGGAGGCCACACAAATCTTTGGTGCATTTTCGGTGGACTCGGTCTGCCAAAAGATTTTGGAGGATGAGGGCAACTGGGATTGTTTGTCACAGTTCGTCCGGGGCATCCTCCTGGAAAAGAAAACCGATCTGGACCGTGAAGTGGCCCAGATCCCTTGATCGAGTGGCTGGATAAGGAGCGAGCCCCACGGGCGTAAGCCAAATTTAGGCCTAGCCTGACGTAATGTGACAAACAATTCCAGGTTAGATTCCTAAAGAGTAGAGGAGGTTTTTTAGTGGGTAAACTCGTTTTTAGGGGAGCCCCACACTACAGGCTGGCCACCTGTGTGCGTAATGCATTTTTCCGCCTCTCCCTCAAAAAAAAAAAAAAAAAAAAAAAAAAAAAAAATATCGGGGAAGACGGGTAGGAGATGTATTGACGGTTTGGTTCATTTGGGTGGTCCTCGTTTACAATAGATGGTGCTTATAACTGACAAGTAGATTCTACGACGCTCCAGTTCCGTAACGAATGCATTTACCGTAACTACAACCTAATACATCAGGTAACATAAATAACTATTAACAATAATAAATACATTAAATAAAATCAATAACAAATAGATAACGTCAAAGAGACAGCAACTGTTTTAATCTGTCAAACTCTTTAGTCAAAAAGGTTGTGATTTCGAAAAAAACGGTACTGTACACTACTTGCTTTTACAATCAACCACATAAAAACATAGAAACTATCTTGAACAAAAATATATAATTAATAGGTGAGTGTGATGGAAGTGTTCTTTATTCCAAATGTTCCTTTGGTTTGCCAAATGAATCAAACTGAGCTATTGTCTATTGGCAAAGCAAGTCATGTTCAATGTACAATCATGAGAAGAAGTCAAAGTATCAAAATTTGACTAACTTTTATTTTTATTTTATTTTATTTTGCATTCCAACAGGAAAAACATTTAAAAACAACAATGTTACAGGTCACTGTCTACATTTCAACGCCACAAATAAAACAACACACAAGTAGTATCGTTTCAATTACAATGCGATTAGCTAATTTTACCTCAATCTTCTTAATAAATAACATGCAACAGCAAAGAAGATAATGGAAAAAATGAAAACATGCCAAAAACTGCGAAGCTAGTGAGAAGCGTAAAACTTCATAATAATTGTCTTTATCAAAAAGCTCCTTTAAAACTATTTATTTATTTATTATATATCGACAATTTAACAATCAGCTTTGACATAGGTGACCCTTGGGGTACTCCACGATCAACACACATTGGTTTTGATTTCCTGAGTTACATTGTTTTTTGATCATATTATTATCTATCAATGACATTATTAGTTTTTTTTTCAACTTGTGACATATTCTTCCCTAAGTGGGTGTAATCCTTCCCTCAGTTAACCATCATTCGTAGATGTCTTCGTGGGATACTGATACTAACAACCAAACTATTAGCCCTCTAAATTCAACCAACTAATCCTCTTCTCCATGAATTTCTACTACATCTATATTCATACCTTTTTTCGCGTTCCCAAAGTAAACCAATGACTACTTCGAGGCAATTTAGAATCAAGTGACTAGGCCTACTGTGTCTGAGTTTACGTTTTTTTCTATTTTATTTATATTTATTTTTATTAAGTTCAGCAATCAAATCCAAGCTTTTTCTCATTTAAAAAAACTTAAATTCCCAATATTCGAACTTGAGGACAATACCCAGCTAGGATTTTCATCCAGGAAACCATCTTAAGACGTAATCCTTCCCTAAGATGGTTTTCTTGATGATAACTCTAGCTGGTCATCATTTCGTGGCTCGAATTTTGTGGATTTTAAAGAGGTTTTGAAAATGGAAAAAGCTTGGATTTAATTTCTAAATTTATTTTAAAAGGAAAACGTAACCTCAAACACAGTAATCCTTGCCACTTGGACTCAAGATTGCCTGTAGTCATCATCGTTTAGCGCGCATCTCCCTAGCGTCCTGGAAGGGGCTAGAATTGCTCAGGGATCGGGCGGCAGGTCGTGCCGCTTTATCATTATGTACTTTAAACCTCAATGTCATATTGTTTATATTAATTATTACTATTAATTAATTATTACTAACTAATTTATTAATTTATTCGGATAGTTATATTACCTTTATGTGGACATAGTGGCTAAGATGTCGGAATATAAATAAATAAATAGGAAATGTATAACATGTTAACAATTTCTAACATGTTCATATATTGGAGGAAAATTACAAGAATGGACACTGCAGTGCCATCGCCCACGCCTCATCATAACAATGGCGCACCGTTACAGCGTCGCAGTAACGTCTGATCTCCCCTGCTGTGGACCGTGAATAACAAGCAATGAACGGCGTCTCGTCAACAAGCTACACCTCACAATTTTGTCGGATTACATTTACAATTATTGTATAGATAAGTTTGGGTTTAAATTATTCTTTTAAAAAAGGAAATTCACTAGATCCCATATAGTAAATACGGATATGATCATAAATTAAAGCACCATTAAAATAGATCCTATGTTCTCCTCTTTAAAGGCACCCATTTCGCACTTTTGCTTCATTAGTCCTGGAAAGTATTTTTTGGTGATGATTTTGTAAGCATTTATTCCAGACCCACGCTTTACTTACATCCAAACCTTCTTAGCTGAAGCGAAGTCTTCTACATCGACCGGCTGATCCTTGTTTGACGAGTGAGCAGGTAAAGACACAATATGGGTATAGTAATCCATCGCAAGTACTTACGGCGTATTGGATTTGGCTTCTATGGCCGTCCGAACCTTTTCCGAACAAGAGCAAAATTAGTTTAGGACATTCCTTTATTCACTCAACAATTTTTTTGAAGTAACAAAGAAAAGTTTTCTTGTATTGCCACCCATTCTCTGATAACATTTACGTTTCTTCATGAGGCCCACCAACGCACCATTTGCCATACAGATTTTTCTTTTGTAGATGATGAATGGAGGGGAGAGTTTCTTGTTTGTGCTCACAGTTTCGACCACGGAAAACGTCTCCTTACCGCTACCACCTTGAACTTGTGACTTACAACGCGCCCCTTTTCCAGTCAAAACTGTTGTCCCAATATGGAAAGAGTAGCCAGTTCCACCAAGGTTCATAATTTAGGATTGATCATTAATACCTAGGTTTTCCAATTTTGACTTCTATAAATCACAAAGACTTGTTGAAAGCTGCTGGTGTTTATGAAACCTTTCGGGGATTTTTTCAATGGCTGAGCTTTCTACTGGCAATTGCAGGATGTTTCTTTAGAAACCTCACCATCCATTCTTTTCCTGGCCCATCGTTGTTTTTTTTTTTAGAATATTGATTGTCAATTATTTACCTTAAAATATTCTGGCACTAATCCAGCAATTTCTGCACGTGTCACTGCTTGCTGCAATTAACTCAAATACAAAATATTATCAGCAATTTCTTGCTTTATTCTCACAGAATCAGTTGACCGTCCAGGAGTAGTGGGAAAAAGCCACTCCTGGCACAGATCAGCTGCCCGCCGAGCAGCTGCCGTGGCAGCTGCCGGGGGCAGCTGGTGGTTAGATGATGGGGTGGAGCTGGCGAGAGCATAAGCCCTCAATTTGAAGTAGAATTGGGCATGAATTAAAAGTTAGTTTAAAACTAAAATTCAACTGTGTTAACTAAACTCTAACAGTTGAACAAAAATTAAGAGTTAGTATAAAACTGAAATTCAACAGTTATAACTGGGGCTTGGAAAGTATGTCAAGGTCATCCAGAGTAAGTTTTAAAAAAGCCTACCCAACTACCACCAGAAATAGTTCAAAGTTGAACTAGTTGGTGATAGTGGGATAATTTATTTGTGCAATGGGAGAGGTGTTTATCGTTTGAAAGTTGGCGATCGAATGAGAAGCGCCGCCTAGGGAGAGGGCTTATAAAATGGCAACCTTCCCCCACCACCCTTTCCCCCACTCCTTTAGACCAATAACCGGTCGCCAACTCTATGTGGTGAAACTGAACTAAACATGGCGGCCGCCATGGATAATTCTAACCTCAAACCTTAGCTCAGCTGAAGAGAATAGAGTAGTATAAAATAGGAATTGTGGTGAGAGCACTTATATAAGGAATAGTGGGGGTAAAATAAAAAAACTTGTTGAACACAGTCGATAGGTGTAACAAGTTCAAAGTTGTTGAAGTGTAACATAGAACGCAAAATGTCGTAAATAACACTATCATCAACATTAACCTGCGAAGTTGTTGAAGAGTATAATGGGTTAAAACTGTACTTCTTTCTAACTCTATTTAAATTAGTTCTACACTTTGAAATTGAAGGTTTAGAAGTACTTCGTAATATGTGTTGTGTTCGCAAAAGCTTTAATTTTAAACATTGTGCAGCCATCATAACTGATGTGTTACATTCAGAAGTTAAAAGAAGACTGAGGAAAAAAATGAAGTGTAAAGGAAATTGAAACAGAACACCATAGTAGTAATATTTGAGGTTAGAATTAACTAGACTCATTTAATGAAGTGGCTAGGAAGCCACATGCTGATGAATTGTAAATTGCATGTCAGAAGTAACGAAGCAGCCATAAAGTAAAGCTAACGAGAGGTGATGACTGTGTGGATGCAAGGCAATGAATGTTTGTGGCGCGATAAACTATCTCCCTTTTATAGTGGCAGTAATAACCCAAGCCAAATGCCGGCAGATGCCGACCAACTACCTGGTTTTATAGCGGCAATTACTCCGGGCAGCTGCCGGACAAATGGTAAGAGAAGTAGGGGGTTTTGGGGCAATGACCGGAAAGGTCAATGACCCCCCCCCCCCGAAAAAATGGAGCCCCCCCCTGAAAAATGGAGCCCCCCCCCGAAAAATGGAGCCCCCCCCTGAAAAATGGAGCCCCCCCCCCGAAAAATGGAGCCCCCCCCCTTCCCCCACTCCTTCCCCCACTCCCTCAGGCCAATGACCGGTCACCCGGTCACCACCAGTCGCCGACTCTATGAACTAAACATGGCAGCTACCATGGATAATTCTAACCTCACTTGGATAATTCTAACCTCAAACCTTGGTTTTGAGTTGCTCCCCACTCTTCTGCTTAACTTTTACACTGCTGCGAACTGGACTGGATTGAACACTGTACTGGAGTGAAACAACTTCCCCCACCACTGGAGAATCCGAGGAGCGATAGGAGCCCGATCTTTGCGTTAGTCGCCAACAAATTTTCATAGCAAAAGGTTGTTGGCGATTCAGCAAGAGGTTTGAAATTAAACAAAACTAAAAGTTAGTTGAAAAACTGAATTGTAGGTTAGAATTAACTGAATCCCATATAACCATCTTGTAAACGTCATATGCCAATGTAAGCCACATTATAGGTTAGAAGTAATTGAGCCTGGATAATGAACTAGCCATAACGTATAACTAATGAGAAGTGTTCAGCGCGAATGCAAGGTAATGAATGTTTGTGGCGCGATAAACTACCTGGTTTTATAGCGCTGGCAATTACTCCGGGCAGCTGCCGGACAGATGCCTGATGACCGACTTTCACTAGAGTAGTAAGAGAAGTAGGGGGTTTTGGGGCAATGACCGGAAAGGTCAATGACCCCCCCCCCCGAAAAAATGGAGCCCCCCACCCTTCCCCCACTCCTTCCCCCACTCCCTCAGGCCAATGACCGGTCACCCGGTCACCACCGGTCGCCGACTCTATGAACTAAACATGGCAGCCTCCATGGATAATTCTAACCTCAAACCTATGCGCATGCAACAAGTACTTTGGATCGGAAGAGTGACTATGCTATTGCGCATGCGCCTAGTCCTGTATTACTCACTTTAGCGCTACTTCGCATGGATAATTCTAACCTCAAACCTTGGTTTTGCGTCGCTGCCCATGCGCCGCTCCCCACTCCTTCGCCTTCCTTTTATACTGCTGCGAACTGGACTGGATTGAACACTGTACTGGAGTGAAACAACTTCCCCCACTACTTGAGAATCCGAGGAGCAATACGAGCCTGATCTTAGCGTCAGTCGTTAACAAACTTTCATAGCGAAAGGTTGTTGGCGACTCAGCAAGAGGTTTCAAATATATAGTAGGCCTATATATATTTGAACTTCTTCTACTATGTTGCGTTTTTTAATGTAGTATGTGTGTGTGTGTGTGTTTTAGTTGTAAGTTGCATTTAATTTAAGAAATAATTTGCGCATTGCGATGTTAGTTATAAGTTGGGTTTAGCATTAAGGTGTATTAATTTTAAGAGGTGTTTAGCATTAAGGTGTATTAATTTTAAGAATAATGATGGTATTTGGTTGTGTTGAATTATTTGGTTTTTAATAATGATGTGTTGGTACTAATAATTTATGTTTGTTTTGTGCATTTGTTTTGCCTTACAGCTAGATGTTAGGGGGTAGATTAACTGTAAATTCAGAAGTTCAGTTGAACTTCATTTAAAATGGGTGGGACATCCGCAAGCCGGACTTTTTTTTTGCATTTTGTTTAGGAATATGATGGGTGGGATTAGTTTGGGTGGGGTTAGAGTTGCGTTTCTGCATTAACTGTTCCAGTTTCCCTTTAAATTAATGGTTACGGTAGACCCGGACAGGACCGTTACGGTAGACCCGGACGGCCCAGGGACCTCCCTTGCAGAACGTAACTAGTGGGTTGGGAGTGGAAACCGCTAGGCAAACAGGGTGGTGGGAACAGTATTACTGTTCCCATCACCTTGGATCATTATAAATCTTGAATGACCTTGACCCACTTTTGGAAGGGTCAATGACCCCCCCCCCCCCCCGAAAAAATGGAGCCCCCCCCCCGAAAAAATGGAGCCCCCCCCCCCCGAAAAAATGGAGCCCCCCCCCGAAAAAATGGAGCCCCCCCCTCCTTTCCCCCACTCCTACCCCCACTCCTTCCCCCACTACTCCGGTTGAATGACCGGTCATGACCTGAAAAATTAAAATGGCTATAACTTGATAACGGATTGACGGATTTGGACAAGCGATACATCATTGAAAAGGTCTATGTAAGACAAACATTTTGGTAAAAGAAGAATGTGGTTATCTTATTTTAGTCAAAAGTTATGCGAATTATTTGAAATAAATACCTTCTCTTTCCCCTTTTCTCCCACCTCCCAGGTCAATAATCAGTCTCGGCCAGCTGCTATCCCTCTCATTTGCATATTGTTATAAAAGACGCACCGACTGCGGCTAACATTTCATTCTGATTCCAGACGTTACGCTGCAAACTTGGAGCCACAACCATGTCATCTCTGCCAACTACAACTTCTACTTCAACTTCTACTTCTACTTCAACTTCTACTACGGCTGTTACTGCACCTAAGAAAACTCTTCGTCTGAAAAATCCTCCTGACTGGTACAAGAAGCAACTTGGATCCCAACCTTCAACTTCTGGCACTATTCTTCCGCCTACCAAGACTTCTAAACTTCGAAGCATTTTTTCACCGCCTTCTACTTCGCTTTCAAACGACTCTACACCGCCATCAACCATCATGCCGCCTCCACAGAAGCCAGCTCCCCGTCCTAATACCCCTTCATTTGAAATTTTGCTTCATCGTCTTAGTACACCTGTCATTCCACTGTCACCATTGCCTCCTACCCCACCACTTACTATGCCTGAAGACCACACCTATCATAAAACTAAATCCACTAAGCCTACTCCCAAACCTGCTCCTAAGCCTGCTTCAGAGCAATTTCAATTATTACAAGAAGAGCGTCGTAGGGCATTTAGCCGTCCCACTACTTGCCCTGAAGTGCTTACCAGGGGAATTAAGAAAGGATCAGCTTGTGGGAGGAAATGTGTTAAAAACGAAAGTTTTTGCCGTGTACATGTCGTGAAACATCTTTCTGGACCACAACTGACAGAAACCCCCACCGTTGAAGACGATCCTGAAATAATATCCGTCAGAGGAGAGAGGCTTAAGAAAGGTTTGAAATATTTTTTTCTAAGTGTTGTTGACCACCAACACATTTTGGCAAAATGTAACGGCTTAAAATATAAAATTAGAGTTTGTGAGAATTTGTGTAAAGAGAAGAGATTTAACAATTTAGATTCTCAAGACTTTCTCCTCAGGGATAAAAAGGATCGTATTACAAGGTGGGGGCGTAAACAGTAAATTCACTTAGTTTTTTCCAAATTGTTGCTTAAAAAAATAATGGGGGAGAAACACAATGCGTTATAGCGTTGTGTTTCTCCCCCATTATTTTTTAACACTCTAAGTCTCGTGACCTACTAACCTACTTCCATCCAAGTAGTAAGAAAAGTACTTCCCCCCACTCCTTTGGGTCGATGACTGGTCACGGTCAGCTCCTACCCCTCATTTGCATATTATTATAAAAGCGGAGCGAGCGTTGGTCACCCCTTCATTTTTCTTCTACACGCCGCTCTTGTCGTTTCGTCTCTGCTGTTTATAATATTTCTTGCTTCAAAATGCCTCCTCATCTGAATGAAAATTTCAATTTTTCCGAAATTTCTGATGTTTTTGAAGAATCTGAAGACACTTTAAGTAATGACAGTGAAAGTGAAGATGATGAGGACGATGATGATTATACTGTTGAACTTAGTGAAGAACGTAAAGTCATAGCAATTGATCCACAATTTCCATTTGATACAATAGAAAAGTTTATGGCTGAAGCTAATAAATGGTTGGACTCAGGATGTTATGTACGAATTGACTCTTTTATATTGTATGGTGATAGTCATTCTTTCCTTGTCACACCAAATGACAGAGACCGCATGTTGCAGTGGGCACAATCTATGATGGAGTGCTATGAACAAGGTGTGGACACTGGCGGCTATTTTCTTGCACAACTAGTGTAATAACAAAATTACCCTTCCCCCACCCTACACCCTATCCCTTTCAAATCCTATAAAGAAGGGGGAAAGGAGTGGGGATTATAAAATGGTGGGGGAATGTGTATAAATGCAGGTTGTTTGAAAAGACTTTTATTATTGTGGCTTTAGCAGAAACAACATGGAGTTTAAATCTTCAGCAAAAATAAGGAACAACATAATAAAGAGAGAAATTCGCAAGAAAGAAAAGATTGAACTTATAAAATTACAACTTATAATTCCTTCCATTGAAATTGGATGTAGCAAAATAAAGACTTTGGTGAAAACTAATGAATATTTGTTACAATTGCTAAAAACAATCGAAGAGTTGAAGAGCAAGAATGGACATTCTACATAGTAAAATTTGAACATTTTAATATAAATAAGTAAACCCAAAAAAGTAGATGTAGAATAGAGAGCGAGGAATAGATCACTTTGTGGTAATGGACTAACATGCCACTTAGTGCTCTATTCCTCGTTCTCGCGTTAAATTGGATTACCTTGACCTATTTGTTCGACTGTTAGAATTTGGTTAACACTGTTGAATTTCAGTTTTGAACTAACATTTATTTTTGTTCAACTGTTAGAGTTTTTTTAATACTGTCGAATTTTGGTTTTGAACTAACTTTTAATTTATGCGAATTTTTAGTTCAACTCTAGTTAATTTATGCACAAATTTAGTTTAACCAAGTGTCTGTGCTGTAGCCATTTCCACCTAAAAGTAACTAGAATTAGTTGGGTGGGGGAAAGTTCGTTAAAGCTTGAATATAAAGAAATATATATTAAAACTCCAATGGGAATAAAGAACACGAATGAACAATTAGTTTATAGAAGGTTAATATTTTTGTTCAAAACGTTTGATTTTCTTGGATAGTGAAGAAGATGAAATAGTGGTGGGGGAACCGTTATAAAAGGAGGAACATGAGAGCCCATTTCATTTCTTGGTGAAATTTCGAAGAGTAAAAATCTCAACATGTATTGTTGCGATAAATGTTCGGAATCGTTTCACGATTAAATTCTATTTGACTGTCATAAAGAACTAATTCACAACAACCCAGAAGAAAAACAAGAACAAGAACAAGAACAAAAACAAGAACAACAAGAACAACAAGAACAACAAGAAGAACAAGATGAACAAGATGAAATAACTGCAACATCTTCAACTACTTTACCGAATCTACAAGTATTTGCATTACCCGGTAAAGTAGTAATGCATCATAAGATTCAAAATGAAAACTTGAAGCTAGAAGAATTTATTAGAGAAGCAAAACCAATCGTAAGTAACACTTTAAAAGAAGAATTGAAAAGATTGAACTTTCTTAAATTTGGTTTACTACTAGAAGCTATGTTTATAAATGTACAAGAAGAATTATCACCAAGAGGATTCATAACAAAAAACCGAACTATCATGGAAAGTTCAGACATTGATTCAATAGTTGAGAACTGTATAGAAGAAATATTAACCAAAATTCAGGAACACGAAGGAAGAGGATCTGGATGGAGTCTTATAAGTATTGAAGGATTAAATATAAGAGTTCACAAACACGGATATGGACTAATGGGATCTAGTTACATTCCTCTGCCAAAAAGAATTGAAGATACAAAATCTTGTATTAATGTGAAGAATGAAGATAATGAATGTTTTCGCTATGCGATGACATCGAAATTTGTATTACGAAATGCACATAGACCCAACCAAGAATATGAAAATGAAAGACACAGGTACAATTTTCAAGGAATAACATACCCTGTTTCTGTAAAAGATATATCAAGATTTGAGAAGAAAAATCCTGGCACGTCTATTAATGTTTTTGCATTAGATAGTTCAAACAAAGTGTATCCTTTACGTGTGGCAAAAGAAGAGCTACCGGATCATACGGATTTACTACTACTAACAAGAGGTGATGTGTCTCACTATGTGTACATAAAAAAATTCGACTCTCTTGTTAACAAGCAGCTTTCTAAAGATCGACACAGAAAGTTAATTTGCAAGAGATGTTTTAATTTTAAACGAGATGGACTACACTCAAGAGAATGGTTACAAGAGCACAAAAGATTATGTAACAATAATTATGAAGCAAAGATTAATTTACCTTCGGAAAGCAAAGCATTTGTTATATTTGAAAAGGTTCATCATCAATACCGTATCCCTCTAGTTGTGTATGCGGACTTTGAATCAACACTTGTTCCTGTTGAAGATGAAAATTGTGAAGCTCGAAAAAGTGTCAAGTATCAAATCCACAAACCAAACAGTTTTTGTTTAATGGTCAAATCAACATTATCAGAAGAACATTTAAACAGATATGGATTAACTTCAGAACCTTTAGTATATCGTGGTGAAAATGCGGAAAAAATATTTCTTGATCACTTATATTCAATAGCTGGAAATATGCAAAGATTATATACAAATATTGTACCAATGAAACCGATGGACGAAGAAGAAGAAATTCAACATGAAAATGCAACTCGCTGTTTCTTGTGCAAAAATGATTTTACTATTGAGAATTATAAAGTTAAAGATCATGACCACCTCACAGGTTATTATAGGGGTGCTGCTTGTAATAAATGCAACTTGAGCTATCGTTTACCACTATTTATTCCTGTGGTTCTGCATAACCTCAGCGGGTATGATGCTCATTTTATAATACCTGAATTAGGAAGAGACAACGGTTCAATAGATGTGTTGGCTGAAACTTCAGAAAAATTCATAAGTTTTTCCAAAACAGTTGGAAACGTCAAACTAAGATTCTTGGATTCTTACCGATTTATGCCGTCAAGTTTGTCCAACCTTTCAGAAAATTTAAGGAAACAAGATTTCATTGAAACAAAGAAGATTGTAAATAACGACAAACTGGATTTGGTACTTCGGAAAGGTGTGTTTCCATATGATTACATAGACAGTTTAGAAAGATTTAATGAAACATCACTTCCGGCTAAAGAAGAATTCAAAAGTAAACTTTACGACATGGACATATCTCAAGAGGACTATGATCATGCATGTAGAGTATGGAACGAATTAGGATTTAGAACATTGGGAGAATATTCAGATTTTTATGTTAAATTAGATGTAACTTTACTATGTGATATAATGGAAGAATTTAGAAATACATGTTTTGCAGCATATGGATTGGACCCTCTTCATTCGTACACTTCACCTGGACTAGCATGGCAAGCCATGTTGAAAGAAACAAATTGTAAATTACAACTTCTTACTGATATAGATATGGTTTTGATGTTAGAATCAGGAGTTCGAGGGGATTGACGCAAAGTGTAACAAGACATGTTAAGGCGAATAACAAGTATCTGCCCGATTATGATGCATCAAAACCAACAACATTCCTGGGTTATTTTGATGCAAATAACTTATACGGATGGGCAATGTCAAATCCCCTTCCATATGATAATTTCAAATGGATAGATCCAGAATCGATTGGAAACATAATGGATATACCGAAGCATGGTGAAACTGGTTACATTTTTGACGTCGATTTTGAATATCCTGAACATCTTCACGATCATCATTATGATTTACCACTTCTTCCAAAGACTGAAATTTCCCCTACTGGAAGATGGCCAAAATTATTGATGACTTTAACCGACAAGTCTCGATATGTTGGACACTACTGGATGATACAACAGGCTTTAGACTTAGGATTGAGAATTACAAAAATTAATCGAGTACTACAATTTTCTCAATCTTGTTGGTTAAAACCTTACATTGACTACAACACAAGAAGAAGAGCCGCCGCTATATCAAGTTTTCAAAAAGATTTTTTTCAAATTAATGAACAACGCAATATTTGGCAAGACTTTGGAAAACAAAAGGAAACATAAGGATATCAAATTGGTAACCGATCCAGTAAAATTACAGAAATTAGTGCAACAACCAAATTTTGGTTCATCTGTAATTATTAATGAAAATCTAGTTGTTATTTCCATGAACAAGAAGTCAGTTGAAATGGATCGTCCCTTATATCTTGGAATGTCAATTTTGGATATTTCTAAAACACACATGTACGAGTTTCATTATAAGAAGATGGTTAACTATTATGGAAGAGAGAACATTGGTATTGCATATATGGACACGGATGCACTCATTTACTGGATTAAAACAAATGACATGTACGAAGATCTACGCACCTTTATATATAAAGATGATTTCGACTTTTCCGATTATCCTAAGGATCATCCAAATTACGACTACGACAAAAACAAGAAAGTATTGGGAAAATTTAAAGATGAAACAAATGGTGTGCCGATGATGGAAATTGTATCATTAATGTCCAAACTGTATTCATTTCAACTGTACATAAATGAAAGGAATGAACATCAAGTCACGAAGAAAGCCAAAGGAATAAAAACTTCTTTCCTGAAGAAGAATGTACAGTTTGAACATTATAAAAGATGTTTGTTTGAAAATGTTGAAACAACTGCAACGTTCAACACTATTAGAAGTTATAATCATCAACTTTTTAGTATCAAACAAACAAAGTGGGCATTAAGCTACAAAGATGACAAGCGCCATATTTTTTAAGATAAAATTAATACTTTACCATTCGGTCACTACTCTCTGAACCCTATCGACCAGTAAACCTATTCTTCGTCCTCTACCTTCTTCCTTTTTCCTTTCCGTAAAGAAGAGGGGTCATGGCAAGCCCAATGCCATGTTCCCTCTTTTTTACACTAATATGAAATGGCCTTGACCTATATTCAAACTATATAAATGAGAATAAACTATTCTATGGATCAGTATTTTTACAAGCGGTGTACAAGCAACATCTGAAGATGGAAAGTGTGAAGGACAAGATTGTAAATGAACTACATAAACCAGCAAGAAGAAGATTTCCAAGAAGAAGTACAATCATTAAAGGAATGAATGATCTTTATCAAGCTGATCTCATTGAAATGATACCGCACAGTAAATTAAATAAAGGATTTAAATATATTTTAACAATTATAGACTGTTTTACTAAAATAGCTGACGCTTTACCATTGAAGGATAAGACTGGTAAAAGTGTTACAAAAGCTATGGAAACCACAATACAAAGAAATAAATTTAAAATTAAACATCTACAGACCGATGATGGAAAAGAATATTTTAATAAAGACTTTGGAGCTTTGATGAAGAAATATCAAATAAATCATTATTCTACAAATTCTGAAGTTAAAGCTTCAATAATTGAAAGATTCAATAGAACATTAAAAGGTGCGATGTATAAACAATTTTCAAAAAGAGGATCATACGTGTGGTATGACATATTACCACAACTTATAAAAGAGTATAACAACAAATATCATCGTACCATTGGAATGAAACCTATCCAGGTAAATAGTGCTAATGCCAAAATTGTATTACAACGCATTAAAAATAATACAACACCAAAATTGGAAAAATTGCAACCAAAGAAGTTCAAGGTCAACGATAAAGTTCGTATAAGCAAATACAAAGGTGTATTTAGTAAAAGATATCTACCAAATTGGACTAATGAAGTATTTACAATTTATAAAGTGCAACCAACTATACCTGAAACCTATTTATTAAAGGATAACAAGGGTGAATTACTTCAAGGTGGATTTTACGGACATGAATTGTTGAAATCAACAGTCGGTGATGTATATCTTGTCGAGAAGATTTTTCAAAGGAAAAAGGATATGGTTAAAGTCCGGTGGTTAGGGTTTGATAAAAGTGAAGACTCTTGGATTCCTTCAAAAGACTTAGTATAGTTGTTTAATAGCTCATTGTGTGTTTAACCTTTATACAAGATGGAGATTGTACAACAAAAAGATCGATTTAATATCAATAACATTGATGAATTGACAGTTGACAATGATAAGTTAAATCATGGAAAACATGGTGAATTACTACCAAATACGATAAGATGTCTAATAACTGGTCCTTCAAATTGTGGAAAAACTAATGTTGTTTTTAACCTTATAACTAATCCTAAAGGATTGCGTTTTAACAATATATACATTTTTTCAAAATCATTGCAACAACCAAAATATCAATTATTGGATAAAGTACTTGCAAGTGTACCTGAAGTAAATTTTTACAAGTTTAATGCCAGTGAAACAATTATGCAACCAAATGAAGCAAAACCATTTTCTATTTTTATATTTGACGATGTTTCTTGTGAAAATCATGACACAATAAGGAATTATTTTGCTATGGGAAGACATCATAATATTGATAGCATTTACATTGGTCAAACATACAGTAAAATTCCAAAACAACTTATAAGAGACAATGCAAATATGTTGATCATCTTCAAGCAAGATGAAACAAATTTAAAGCATATATATAATGATCATGTAAATGCGGATATGCCATTTGAAAAATTTAAAGAGATGTGTGGCAAAGCATGGAATGAGAAATATAGCTTTCTCGTTATTATGAAGGAAGAAGATATTAAAAATGGTAGATATCGTATAGGGTTGGATAAATTTGTATTTATGCGTTGAACTACCGATGCTACATCTAGTTACACGTTGAACTTCACAGTGTAAACATGGTGAATCAAGAAAAACTATTAAAAGAAATAAAATCACTCAGTGATTCTATTAGGATGAAGAATCGTGCATTGAGGATGGGTTTAAGTGAAAGAGAAGAATTTCTAGAGACTACATTTAAACCTATTACGGAACCTTTAAAACAGATATCAGAAACTATTGGTAAACCTCGTTATGAAGGAGATGTTTTACTACCAGTTTCTAAACAAGAAGTACAAGCATTAAAAAAAGAAGAAGATGATGATTCATATACAAGTGCTAGTGAGCAAGAAGAAACAAAAGAAGAAGAAGAACCAATTGTTGAAAAGGAAGAAGAACAGCCAATACCAGAAGCAGAACAATCTATTCCAAATTTAACTCAATTAAGTAGCGATATATTACAACATGGACCTCTTGGAAGAAAATATATAATGAAAATGCTACATGACATGAAATCAAACCCAAATTTGAGTAGATCACACATATACGGAGCAAGAATTGATGGGAATGAATTAAAGATCGGCGATTCAAAGCTTGAAATAACACAAGATGATTACATCATTATTGGTGAGCACAGATATAAAGGAACAAAAGGATTATATGAATTAATTTTTAAAAACATACCACTAAGATATTCATCCAAAGATTTAAGTGTTTTTAAGGAGATTCTACAAAATACTAACGCTCATAAAAGAAACTACTTAAAGGATGGAATGATTAATCGTTCACGTGCAACAAAATATAACATCGTTATAAAAAAGTTGTTTCCTCCACGAAAATTGCCAACATTACGTACTGCACCAGCGGTGAGACAACCACTGAAAAGAAAATCTCTATCACTTATGGATTTATCACTTCTTGAACAACATGGTAAAAAGAGTAAAGGAGATACTTCAACATCTGGTAAAGGATTGATGAAAAATCTATACAATACAAATGTGATTTACTACAACGACATCAATAAATTGGTTGATAGAATGAGACTATTGCATGAAGCCATGGAAGCTGGTCATACAGGTTTAAATAATGAATGGGTAGCTCTGATTGACGAACTCAGGAATCGCGGCATAATTGTATAATCGTCCGCGGATATATAAGAGTTGCAGGCATATAATGTGTCAGTTCTAACATGAGCGTTGACAAGTTCGGACGTTACTCCGCGTTAGGAGTGCAAGTTGGAGAAAACAGAAAAAGAAGTGGATTACCGCAAACACCCGAAGGTGACTATAACATAAATAATAAACGTTTAAAGTTTGTTAAAGATCCAGAAGAAGATGGAGATGCAACAAATTTAAAAACAGTAAAGGAGGAAACATCTACAAGTTTAAAACTTGACAACAACCAACTGTATGATGCAAAATCTCACAGGGTTATTAATGTTGCAAAACCAGTCAACAATGGAGATGTTGTTAATAAAGGCTATTTGCTATCTGCGATGGATTACGCTTTACTGTTGCAAAAGACTAAAAGTGGAAAAATGTACAATGCTTTAAATTATAAAATAACTAATGTGGCAGACCCAACCGATGATACAGATACAATCAATAAGCGTTATTTGCACTCTGTAATACCAGAAAAGAAAAAGGATGGATTTTCCTTTTATAAATATACTATAAACGATATTGGATATCCTAAAGAAGAAAGTGATGGTGTTAATATAAAATATATTAAAGATAATTGTATTTTATATAATGATGCTGTTATTGATTGTCATGGAAAAGTGTTGTCCAATCTGAAAGATGGTTCAACTCCATCGGATGCTGCTACCGTGAAACAAATGAATGAAAGCTTAAAAAAAGAAACATCCACTTTTGTTAAACAAAATCAAGTAGTGTCAAAGAAAGGTGATGAGTTTATGCAAGGAAGTGAAAAGTTTACCTTACTACAACTACAAAATGACAAGTGGGATGGAAAAAATAAAAAATTGTCAAATATAAATTTAGGCACGGAAGAACATGATGCTGTTATTTTAAAACAAGTACCACAACTATCAGCTACTGGTGTTAACTTTATATGTGGAGGCAGACGATTAACCGAAGTTAAATCTGGTAAAGATGATCAGGATTGTGTTGTTGTAAAACAAACTATAGTTAGAGATAAAATAAATAACGTATATGATGGAAAAAATAGAAGAATATCTAACATATCAGCAGGAATAGCTCCAAATGATGTTGCTACTATTAATCAAGTTATAGCAACCTCTAAAAACAATCCATCTGTGTATACATGTAATGGTAAACGTATCACAAATCTCGATAATCCAACAGATTACAAAGATGCTACTAATGTAGAATATGTAATGAATCTTGTAGGTAATGCAGTTATTGATATGCATAATCATATAATTAGTAAACCAAATCACGATAAAATTGAAGGTGCTAAGAGAGAAAAATGGATTAAAGATACAATCATTGATATATATGGGTAAAGCTTGTAAATATTTAAGTATGGAATACACAAAAAGGATTCATTATCATAAAGTATTTCATAGAGTGAAGACGTTGGTTACATAAAACAGCATAATGAAGACCGTATCGCTCAGTCGTCGTCAAGACATTGGCAAGAGAGGACGTGGTTTAACATCAGCTGCATTATCCCTGCTCAGACGGATTCCAATTGGTGCTGTTGTGAATCGAGCGATAGACGCTTTACCATACGAATTACATCTGCCCGGAGGTTATCAATATTGTGGACCTGGAACTAAGTTGGCAAAACGTTTAGCAAGAGGAGATCCTGGAATTAATAAATTAGATCAAGCTTGCAAAGAACACGATATAGCATATTCAAAGTATAAAGATTCAACAAATAGATCAATAGCAGATAAAATTCTAGCGGAAAAAGCTTGGCAAAGAGTAAAATCAAGTGACGCAAGTATTGCAGAAAAAGCATCGGCTTGGGCAGTAACTACAGCCATGAAGACAAAAGCAAAGTTAGGTGGTGGAAGACGTCGCAGAGGAAGACCTGCAAAGAGAGGCGCTCCCAAAAGAGGTGGAAACATTAAAAAAGGACGTCATAAAACTCATAAGGCAAGTGTAAAGAAGACTTCTGTTTGGCAAATGGTAAAAAACGGAGCAGGTTTATACCTAAGACCATACCGTGTGTACTAAATAAGAAGAATCAATTGATAATTCCAAATAAAGCCTTAACAAATCATCAGTTAAATGATTATGTAAAATGTTTGAAAATACCATTCTTTCGAGGAGTTTTTATGAAAGATGCATTACCAACTAAAATATGGAAAAATGAAACTGGAATAGTAAATTTGGATTCCACCTATGGTCCAGGCACTCATTGGGTATGCTATAAAAAGTTCGGACAAACCGTTTACTACTTTGACAGTTTTGGCAATCTACCACCGCCGAAAGAACTTCAACATTATTTTCAAAACTCTAAAAACATTTTTTACAATTACAAAAGAGAACAACCTAACAATACTGAAATATGTGGGCATTTATGTTTGGAGTTTCTAGCGAAAAGTGTCAGTCAGCTTTAAGATGTCATCGTATACAGTGTCATTGAGTGGAAATTCATCCACATTGAAAAGTACGCTGTTCCCAGCATTGCGTCTATCCAAGGAACGATTATGGGAAGCGGCATTACTTGATTTGACTACCTACAACTCAATTCCCAATGTTACAGAAGGAAAAAACAATTTACTACATTATTATGAAACTATGGATGCTTCAGGAAAATACTCAGAATTGAAAATAATTACATTTCCCACTGGAGCTTATGAAATCGATGATATAAACCAATTATTACAGAAACAACTCGGAGAAGACAATATCACCGTTAAAGGAAACAATAATACTTTAAAAGCAGAAATAACTTCAAAATATTATATTGATGTCAGCTTGGAACAGTCGATTGGCAGTTTACTTGGATTTACAGATACAAAAAAGAAAATCTTAACTCCTGGAACTACTCATTCAGGTGATTCAACTGTAACAATATTGAAAGTAAATAGTATCGATGTCACATGCAACATTATACACGGATCATATAGAGATGGAGTTAATCAACATATTTTACATACATTTTATCCAACAGTGGCTCCCGGTTTTACAATTGTTGAGAAGCCACAAAACTTGATATACCTACCGTTAAACACCAGTTTCATTTCAGACATCGTACTGAACATATTGGATCAAGACGGTCATAGTGTTGACTTTAGAGGAGAAACAATTACTATACGGATACACATCAGAGCAGCAACATAAAAGTCAACATGGGATTATCATTTAAACCGCAACGGAAGAGTCGGGAGCTCAGTAGCTCCTCGACATTGGAAGAGTTAACATCGGACAACATTCGTTTTCTACAGAAGATTGGATTGAAACTTAACAGCGATGGATATCCTGGATATATCTCAAGGACCAACGTTCGACGAAACACTATGGGAGAAGGAATATCACACGCACAACCCTTACACTTCATCAAAATTAAACAATAACGATGAAATAAGGATTCCCATTCAACAACAAGATATTTACACGTTACCATGTGAAAGTTACTTGTACATCGAAGGACGGGTATTAAAATTGGATGGAAAAACTGCTTCAACAGTTCCTTTTATAAATAACCCGATGGCATATCTTTTTGATGAAATAAGATATGAAATATCAGGGGTGACGGTTGATTCAACAAAAAAGGTTGGTTTAACAACGACATTGAAAGGATTAACATCATTAACACCGCATGAGAAGAATTCAATAGTCACCGCCGGATGGGTTGCCCCTGATAAAGACACTATAACACCAGCTTCCAACGGTCACTTTGATTTTCATGTACCTTTACGATTGGTTTTGGGATTCGCTGAAGATTACAAACGGGTAATAATAAATGTCAAACAAGAATTAGTATTACTCAGATCTTCAACTAATAAGGACTTGATACTTGCAGACCCTGCAACTACGGAAGATAAACTGGAATGGCAACTACAGTTGGATAAAGTTGTTTGGAGAGTACCTCATGTAAGATTGGCCGATGAACATAGAATCCTATTATTGAGAAAGTTAAAATCTGACCGTGATATTGTGATGCCATTCCGAAGTTGGGAATTTCATGAATACCCTACACTACCTCAGACAGAACGACAAACATGGACCGTCAAGACATCAACTTACTTGGAACGAGCAAGGTACATAATACTCGGTTTTCAAACTAAGCGAAAAGATGTTATCACTGCAAATGCTGGTCAATTTGATCACTGTAAAATAAAGAATTGTAAAGTTTTCCTAAACTCTCAATTCTTTCCCTATGACAATTTGAATGTCATGTTCAGCAAAAAACGTTTTTCCATTTTATACGATATGTATGCAAGATTTCAATCGTCATATTATGGAAAGACTAATACACCACTATTATCACCTGACCAGTATTATTCCAAGGCTCCAATAATTGTAATCGATTGTTCAAAACAAAATGAATCGGTAAAATCATCAAGTGTGGATATAAAAATTGAAATGGAATTTGAAGAACCAGTAGCGGATGGAACTTCGGCATACTGTCTAATTCTACATGATAAAATAGTTACTTACACACCGCTAACCGGAATTGTGAAGAATGTACTTTAAGAAGAATTGTACAACAACTGCAAATTTTTGAGGTTAGAATTATCTGCTTCAATTTTTGAGGTTAGAATTTCATTTGTGAAAGACAAGTTGAAAACAAACAATTATGTAATTGTATAAATTTCAAGGATTTTACGAAAAATATAAAAGCGAGAAAATAATTAGTGGAAACTTCATTCTATCTTCAACCGTCGTATGGGAAACATCATTCGCAAGATGAATTCTACTAACGGAGAAGAAAATACACCTCTAATGGATGATAATAGTTCAGATATAGAAAAACAAGTTGAACGAGAAATGGACGAGTTCCTAAAGTTTAACAAACATAAGAAGAGAGAAGAAGAAGAAGCTGAAAAAGAAGTAAAAAGGAAGAAGGTTGAAGTTAACATTACAACCAATATTTTAACAGAAGTATTTCTTCGGATTATCTACCCAATTTCTTCATGCATGACAAAAAGTATATCAGTTGGAATTTTAAAATCAATGGATTATTCACCAATTGTTATTTTAAATCATGGAAACAAAATGGTTACTTTCAGTGAAACTACTTGGGAATCTCTCATGAAACATTTACATCTTTTGGAGTGCTATTTAAGTAACAACACATTTGGAAGAAGAACAAGATTAAGTTTATTGGAATCAAATATTGAAGTTGATATAGTAAAACATCGTGGAGGACAAATTGTTCGCTTCAGAGATTTAACTACACATAATGTTAAATTATATTTCACTAAAGAAGAATTTTACACTTTAAGTTGTACTACCGGTCCCGTCACCAGATATTTGAAACAACTAATATTTTCAAGTGCAATAATTAAAGACTATCTAATTGATACATTGGACAAAAAACCTTTTGTTCCAATTTTATACGGTCCCGTGGATACTTCAATCTTTAATAGAATACCTCAAGAAGTTGAAATGTGGAGACAATTAAACAACTATCACACCAATTTTAATATTGATGAAGTGGCACAAGAAGTGAAAGAAGAAGAACAATCCTGTCTGTTATAAACATCGGCTCATTCAATTTTTAAGTCAGTTGTTAGTAAGACTTCATCATGAATAAACGGGTTTCGTTTTCTAATGCGCCACATATAATGGAAGTTAAAAGAGGTATAATTGAATTTCAAGCTTTCCGAGGAAATGATGGTAATTTTATTATTAAAGAATTAGTAATCTTGGACATGAACACATCAGTAGTTTATCATTATTTGTTCAAACCTCCAGTACCATTTAATAGACTAACAACTAAAGCGAAAGTTACAAACAAATGGTTGAACAAACATTTTCACAACTTAAGATGGGATGAAGGTTTCATTAATTATAACATGATGCCGCACATTATGAATCATTATTGCAAAGAGTTTAAAATTATCTACACAAGGGGATTGGAAAAAGCAAATTGGATACAATCATTTACAAGCAACGAAGTGATTAATGCAATAATTGATAAAGATTTCCAATGCTACTTCAACGAACTTTGTATTTCATCAAAAAGTTTTAAACATCGAAGGTCGCAGTGCGCTTTAAAGAATGCCTACCGCTTGAACAATTTCCTTCAACAAAGTGGTGGGTGTAGTGTCAGTAGTGGGGGTAGTGTCGATTATAAAAGCGAGAGCGCTACCATGACGCAGCATGAGTATTACTCTAACCTCCGAAGAGACAACATCTCCGACGGACATTCTTATTAACAAGAAGATTAACAACAACATCAAGATGGCATCACAGAACTTACTTCAAAGTTTAGTTGATCAGTTCAACGCTCATTCTAAATCATCAATTCTACCTACAAAGAAATGTTCTGAACTAAAATAAGAAAAACACTACATCATTCATACGATTAAGAAAATGGAAACTTCAGTAGGTGATGCTATTAATTGCACATTGAGCGAGGCTCCATATACAGTTGGTGATGAACCAAAATTTCAGATCTTCCTACCAAGACGCTTTGTACAACTTCTTCAAAATGAAGATCTTCGTGTAGTTCAACCCGGCGCACTCTATTTGGTTTCGCACGGACCAAGTGGAAACAACTCAACTGAACTAACTATTCATGTAACACCTACTACTGATTAGTTTGTACATAACATTGTAACTATTTGTTTGTAATTGTTTTTCAATAAATATGATATAAAGAAAAAACAAAAAAATTAAAAGAAGCAACATATTGTGATGTCTTTGTACATTACAATATGTTGCTTTTTTTAAAAATTCCACGGGATGACCTTGACCCACTTTTGTGTGATTATAAAAGCGAAAATCTACTTGTAAAATTCATCAGTCTACGACTACCTTTCGTACCGTACACATCTCGCTCACTCTATCGCTTAATATAAAAACTAAAAGATGTCTCTCAAAGTCAAGTGTGCATCTTATGATACCAACACCATTACAACTTTTGAACAACTCGAAGATTTAACCAACGAAATGCGAGTTTTACTTACCGGTGGTTATCACTTAACTGTTGATGTTAGTGCTACTAATACAAGGATGTTCACTAAAACAAAATATTGCGATGATGAAATATTTATTTCTACACAACCTACAACTTCTTCATCGCCAACTGGTCAACATAACATCAAGTTCCAAAAGTATTACCAATGTTGAATAACTTTTGACAGACAAAACTACAACTAAAGAATCACATGATCAATGTGAGTTAATAAAAAGGATGTGATACTTGTATAAATAATCATTCGCTTCTCAGCTCTCACCACGACAAGACCTATTTAAGAAAATGTTGTACAGAATGATGATTCAACTTGATGGAAAAATCTATGGAAAAGACTACAACACCGTTGAACAAATGACCCAAGATTTAGATGTATTAACTAAAGAAGGATATCAAGCTAAATTAATTTTAAAATTTCCTGAAGTACATCCATTATCAACAGAAGAACTTGTTGCTATGGCTAAGGCGGAGAGAGAGAAAAAGTCTGAAGAAAACAAAGAGAAACAAACTTCCTAAATTTTAATAATCCTTACACTTGTAAGGTATAATTTTTTAAAACTCCATTTGGATGACCTTGAAATTACCCCCACCACTTTTCACAGTACATAAAACTCGAACACTATACACTCTTATTCTTTCACTGGACTCCACAGCGTCAACATGGAAGAGCAAAAATACAAGTACAAACCTCGTTATTGTTGTGAACAACAATGTACAGATTTAGGACCAATGATGGTGGATGGGTTAGCTTGTACTAAATGCGAATTCTTTGGATCTTGTTACTGCAAATGCAAAACACAACAACTACCGCCACCGGAATTGCGAACTTTGAAACTTTACAAATCGAGATATTTTCATACATGTTGTCCTCAAAGATGTTTCAAATTTCACCCTCTCGATCTTGCTCATTGTCAACGCACCAAGGCTCATACAGATGATTTTTGTACATGCATGATAAAAAGATGTAAATACAGGTCAGATTGGTATTCCGATCCTGTAGAACCATCAAATGTGTAATTTCAGTTTTACACTCTTTTTTAAAACTTCAATTGGATGACCTTGAGATTTCCCCCACTACCGGTTGTAATTTTTATATAATATTAAATTCTACTTTAAATCATTTCACTTCCAACACTCTAACTAACAACATGGAAGCAAAATTTATCAAGTTTGAACATATAATAACTGAGAGGGAGGAGATGGAAGAATTGTTTCAAAACTTACTTTCTATCATGGACAAATATCCTATGAGATGGTTCAGAATTGTGGTTCAATATTTAAATCCTGGTGAATTATTTTCTTCATCGTCATCATCACAGAGTGAGGAAGACGAAACAACTAATGCAGTTAGAATAATTGAATTAAAAGACGAAGAAGAAGAACTTAACGCTTTATTTGATCATAAGCTCAAGGTCGCCATTATATAAGCCCCCTCCCTATGTGCCGATCCTCATTCCAACCCCAACTCTCAAACGATGAACAACTCTCCTTTGGCCCGAATGAATTCTAGTTTTGAAATAAACTCTAAACAAGAGTTACAAGACATTTTTAATATTTTACAAGAACTTGTAGATAATTTTACAACCATCAAAATGAATTTGGAAATAACATACGATTGTCCTATTTGTGATAAAGTTGAAAGTTCGGACGAAGACAGTTTACTAAATCTAACTCCTGCACCATCTGACACTACTGATGGTAATAATGAAGAGCAAAATATTTCCCCCACCACTTCTTTATAATTCTTCGTTCCCCCCACCACTTCTTGATTTAACTAACATTTCTCGCTTTCACTTCTCATTCCGTCTTCGACTTTTGAACTATCAACATCACTTGTTTTAAAATTTCAAACACTAACACAATCATGATGGATATGATGGATGAAGTTCCCTTCATAACTAGAATGGAAGAGGATAAATTGAAATTGGAAATTAAACGATTGGAAATGGAACGGGAAAACCAACTCGAAATGTTACATTTGTTCAAGCTTTTCAAATACATCATCTGGGGACTCTGCATTTACCTTCTCATCGTCGTTGGTGTTTGCATTTACAACTCTGTAGTTCATCACAAAAGTTCAACTTGTTTAAACTCTGCTGTTGCACATTAATTGTATGTTCACAAATAAAATTCGAAAGTTACTTCAACCTATCCCGCTATCACCAACTAGTTCAACTTTGAACTATTTCTGGTGGTAGTTGGATAGGCTTTTTTAAAACTTACTCTGGATGACCTTGACATACTTTCCAGGCTCCAGTTATAACTGTTAAATTTCAGTTTTGAACTAACTTTTAATTCATGCCCAATTCTACTTCAAATTGAGGGCTTATGCTCTCGCCAGCTCCACCCCAACATCTAACCACCAGCTGCCCCCGGCAGCTGCTCGGCGGGCAGCTGATCTGTGCCAGGAGTGGCTTTTTCCCACTACTTCCAGGTCCTTGATTGTCACTTTTGGGTTGGCTTTTAATGAGATTTATAAGAGTGATTTTAGGAGTGTTAAACGTTTTTAAAGCTTTATAAATGCTGTGTCCATTTTTTATTCTTTCAATAGCTTCATTTATATTGGTCAAATTATACTTAGGCTTATAAATGTAAGGGGAATTTTCACTTCACTAACTATTTTGAGGTTATTATATTTAGCAACTACAAAGCCATCTGACTGAAAACAGAAAAATCTCAGATTAATACAGTTTAATCTGTGGTGTCATTCGAAATGAATATTAATACTATCTGGTAGAACCCAAATGTTTCAATTGGGTTCTATTTCAATTCTAGCTCATATACTGTAGCGGTCCCAGTTTATTCAGCGAAGTGGGTGGGGGGGGGGTGTTCTCAAATAAAATAAAAATCTAAAGTCACTATATCAATCTTTTAAAGACACAGCTTGAAGGGCGCCACACCTTGTTTTGGATTAGGATCGGTAGATTGGGCGAAAACAAGAAAAGAACCAAACCCGAATGATGTTGAGGTGAGATTTTTTGGTTAAATTAAATGTCATCCAATATGAGACCAAAATAATTATTTTGTCTACCTTTAATTATTTGAACTATAAAGAAATTGATGAATTGAAAATAATTAATTTCCCAAGAAAAAAACAATTCAGAATATTAAATTCCACTTTTGTACAATTGTTACGGTCAGAAATATCAAAAGTTTAATTAAATTCCAAGTATTCAAATTAATTTAAGTTTATCAAATAACTACCAACAGGATTTTACTAGATCATAAATTAAAAACAATTGAGTACAAAGATTATAATTTATTTTATCAACTGATCGATCAAACAGAATTGTAACAGAGTTTAATCAAATATTCAAACTATCTGGATCAAACCAAATATTTATACCAAGTTCCAGCCCTTAAGGTGACACAAAATGTTTAACGCCCAGTAAAGAAATCAGTCACTTAACCCTACTACACAATAAAGATACCAGTTTACAACAATACCTTGGCTGGCCGGACTCTGAAAGGCTTAAACATAAACATACAAGTATGATACACATTATAAATAAACTTACAATTATACAAGAAAATTATTCACACAATTATTCTTCTGTATAGGAAAATATCAACACTGGCAATTCAATTCAAATTGCTTATGAATATCTACGCAATGCGCTGATGAAAGTTTATGTCCACTGGTCGGGTCGAAGTTCGTCCCGCAAAAGTTCTGAAGGTACGATAATAATCTACTAGTTTTAGTCCTTAATCGAGAACATTTCACATTCAGCTTGGTTTGGACCAAATTTGGCCTAACTGCAAAATTCTGGTACCAGTATAAAGAAAAAGACGAAGGTAAGTTTTTAAAGTTTAGAAAAGATTTCCACTTATCGGTACGATGACCCAGGCGCAGCATCCAGGGAAGTGCGGTTGGGTCCACTCGGTCCGGTAGACAGATTTGACCAAAGTAGCCGCACTCCAAAGACAACAGTGGTGGGTAGACAAGTAGGTTATGCCGGCAGACCGCAGCATCAACAGCAACAGCGGCAGTCGCAACAGCTCCCATAGAAATCCCTCAGCAAAATCCAGATTATGGGCAAGGAGGGAGCTGAGCGTTGGCAAGGGACATGGAGTCTTCAGCAGCAAAACTCACACTACACAGGACTAACTTCCAAGTAGGCAGATGGCAAGGGGTGAGGGGGAGGTTAGAGCAAAGTACAGTTTAACGTAACGCTGTGGTTCAACAATGAAGTCTAGTTAAATCCTAGGGTCAGACCAGCTGCAGCATTGTCTCCTTATCCAGCTGATAAGATATCCACAGGGTGATCAGACCTGTTGCCCGTTGTGATAAAATTTAACTTTTTATTTCTCTTAAAATTGAAGTAAAATAAAATAAAATGGTTACAATACTGTGATTAAAAATTAGTCACTAGTGTGGTCATTAATATTACTTAGTTTTAATTGAATTATTGTGTACAAACATAAAAATAATAGAACACTTTTTTTTACCACGAAGTAGTTGGGACCCATTTTACCTCTTAATTTATTATCACTCACCCTTAAATTGTCACATTTGGAAAATAGTGCAAATGTTTTCTCAAACCTTATAGTAATAAAAGAAATATAAATATTTTTGTGTTTCAAAGTGTTTTGTGCAATCAAAACAGCCCACGTACATGTGCAAGTTTTTTTTTTGTGTTCCAAGCACGTCTAAAAACATGGTAGTCTTTTCATACCCTATAAACATAAAAAATTTTAATGGACAATACTGATAATATAATTAACATTTATATTAATTGTTCCGTTTTAGCAGGAAAAAATCCCAAAAAATAAAACCCAATTCCCCTAGGCTCCCAATTCCCACCTACTCTAACCTATTGGTTTTGCCATGTGCGCGTAGTTTAAACAATTTATAATTTTTTACCTTGGGCTTTTGATTTCACACATAAACTGGTAGGGAAAAGAGTGATCAGTTGTACGTGCCATCCGATACACGTGTCGGAGGCTGCTCTTATCTGCTGTTTTGACGTATGGCTTCTATCTGTCCAACGCTGTCATGTCACTGCAATCAATAACATTTATGTGTGTTGCATGAAACATGGCGTTTTTATTTTGCTGTTCCTAGAATACTTTCTATAACTTGTTTCAATTTATTCTCCTACTTGCGGCAGTTGAAAGGGCTGTAGTCATCTCTGGGTTCTTGACTGATAATTGCAAAGAGGAAAGTACTACTAACTCGACTGGTTAACTCAATGATGTATAGTACAGTAAGAAATTGATTTTTTCAACTCTGAAGTCGCAGTCTTAAAGGAAATCTCAGTACCCAAAATTTTTTTTGGGGTTGTTTTTATTTTCTTAAGGCCTGTTCACAATTTTGTGTTCCACTTAAATGGTAAATTTTTATTCGACCTTTTTTAATTGAGATTTCGGCAGTGTTACTTTAACGTATTTTTTATTATGCTTCCCATAGAAGGATGAAGCCTTCAAAATCACCGTACTTGCTGCACGCATTTGGGTCGCTTGAAATATAATTTTTCCTTTACAGTAGATTCTTGGGAAGGATCCCAGTTCTCTTATTCAATAAACTTTTTACTGTAACAAAATTACTTTCTCATATAAATGTTTATTTAGTATGGCTAATAACACTTTGATAAATAAGGTTTACGATACTTTCAATTCCATGGTTCAGTCTTTTGTAACGCAACAGTCTTGTGTTTCTGTTGTAAGCAAGTGACGATCCTCGGATTGAAGTGAATAAGGAGATGAAATCCCATATACTAAAGATAAAGGTGATAAATTAAAATAGATTGATCTATAAACAAATTATTGAAGATAAAGATTGCATAAATAGACACTCTTCACATTTGACGTCAAGCTCAAACAATCAAGTAATTAAAAAGTTGCTCGATACAAGAGTGTTGGTTATAGGCCTTTTTTAAATCTAACATTGAAAACCTGTTGGCTTTATCAAGACTAGTACCAGGTTAACAGAGCCTTGCTTGTTGGCTTTAATTTAATTCACATTTGCTATAGTGCCATGGTAATAAAGCTATTAAATTTCCAGTAACAAACAACTATCTCTTCACAGTTAACAGCTGCAATGTACACAGAACCGAGACAGCTGTTTCAAAAAGTCTGCTTTACATTAATGTTCCTTTATTTTTTGTATACCTTTCGTTGTTATTTCGTTACCATAGTAACAACTCAAAAGACCAATGTTAAAAATTACTATTTTAAAACTTAATTTTAGACCAAATTCGATTTTTCTTGGGATTGAGGCTGTTTCTATACTTATTTTTGGACCAAAATACTCTTAAATGCAAGTTTAAGCAAAATCTATCCGCTAGATTTCGAGATCGTGGAACATACATCGCTTCAGACAGTGCTCGTATTATATTGTAGGATTCTTAATTAGTCTTAACATTATTTAAACTAATCCAACCATTGTCGTCGGATGTACAGTTATTTTCAAAATATTTTATAATTTTATCGTATTCCCTAATAGTTTTAGTGAATAGCCTTTATTCGTCGTAATGAACACATGGCTTGAGTATTCGCGTTAATCCCATACCTAACATTTTGTCAACGGGACGACATCGGAGGTAAAAGGTAATCTCATCCTTCTTCTAAATGGTCTGCTTTAAGTAAATCGTCCAATATTTTATATGGTACTTAAATATGAACTTAAAACAACCATCCGGCCCAGGAGTAAAAATTACTATGTGTAAAAAGCAAAATGGCGGCTAGGGGCGTAAAGATGCTTTTCATCACTCCGTATACGAAAGTGACAACTTGCCGTACAGCTGAGACCTTGGAAAGTAGTCATTTCCCAAACTGTCACCGTCAGCTGATTTTACTGACCTGTACGGAAAGTAATGTTTGTAAACATTACTTTCCGTCCAAGGTAAACAAACTTTTCCGTACAGCAACAATCAGCTGGGTTTAAAACAAATTAAATTTTGAATTCCAGCTTTGTTTACTTTGTCCAATGGCGAAGAATTTACAAAAATAATCCTCCTTTAAAACTTCCACATTTATTAATAATTGCGTCGTGATGAAAAGTATCGTTCACAAGTCGTCCGGAAAGCCCATTTCCAGGCTCGATAGTGTTTTCCACGCTCGGCATCGCCTCGCGCGTAAAACACTATCTCGCCCAGAAATGGGTCACTTTCCGGACTAGTGGTGAAATATACTATTTTTAGACCCTAATTTGTATGATGTTTTTTATTATCTCGGTGTAAGAAACAAATATACAAAAGGGTTCCAGAGATTTCCGGAACATCCTGTATAATAAGTTTTAACGTGCTGCCCTCTACAAGATACATTTTGTCTAGCCTTAGAATCATTTATAAATCAAACTCAACGTTAGCTAGGTGTTAGTCATATTTATTCAACACTAGTGTACAACCAATCCACAATTGTGACTATCGGTTATCACCCAAAACTACACTTAATTATTAGTCCAGGCAACGAAGACAAAATAGGGGAAAAAATTCATGTAGAAGCCAAATTTGGTACAGTTGTAGAGGAAGGTTTCTTAAACAACATACTAAAAGTACTGACCCATAGGGGTTGGAGCTAAGGGGGTGGGGGGGGGGGCTCTAAAGGTCCCTTTTTTTGTATTTTGTAAGTATCTAAAAACTATGGCCTCTAGCAAAAACTTTTCCCTTAATAAAATTAAAGTACGTAAAGTAATCTACAAAGAAGGTCCTATGCACTTTTTTGCTATGATTAATAGTAAAGGAGATATATGTTAATGAAAAGGTGGAAAAAAGCCGCGCCCTACACCATTGCCTAGCATTGACCTCCCTCAGTGGTTCATTGACGGCTTAATGTATACAAATCGCATATAATTTTAATCTGCATGAACAAAGGATAATAATGGTATGAATCCAATTATTTTTTAATGTACTTAGAAAACCATAAATATAATTGTAAAGGAAAGTTAGATTTCCATCACCGTATACACTGAAAAACGTTGACTTTAACCTTTTGCCGGTTAAAGCCGTGACTATGGCCAATGAATACAAAAACGTAAAGAAGGTCACATCTTATGGAAGAAATGGTTAAGAAAGTTTCTGTTGACTTAGTAGCGCACTCCACCATGAGAGTGCGCACGAGACAATGACCTATTAGTCAGATTACATTCTGACTTTGTTGCAGATGGTCACCAGCAAAGAATCTCTCCCTTCCTCACACTGCACTCACATATACATATAACCATTACTGGACAAATTCTCACAATTATGTAGGAACACTATTTCCGTCCGCCTACATTAGTGCTCATTTTGGAACCTAAGTAAACAAATTTGAAAATAGCAGCAGGATACCATGACGACGTTTATAACTTAGTTTATTTTTGTAAACATATGACTCAATAAAATATCTTCATTAGTAACATTAAAGTTGAAAGCCTATACGACAATGTCTTAACAATAAAAGGATTTGATGACTTAAAATAACGATTCTTCTTGAAAAAAGCTTTCTAATGATACCAAATAATTAGCTAGGTAACTAATGTTTAAAATAGTGTTTTAACGACAAAATACTAATAAGAAATTTAATATTTCCCTCTCTCTCGTACTATGTTTAGGCCGATTCCTCTGGCGCTATCTCTATTTGGAGTGCTCAAGTTCAGTTTACAGCGCTCCTAGCGGAATAAAATGTTGGCCAATTTTTAACATGGGATGTGACCTTCTTTACGTTTTTGTATTCATTGCTATGGCTCAAGCAAAAACTTGGTCATAAATAAAATTGAAATACTTAAAATTATCTACAAAAAAGGTGATATGCATTTTCTTGCTAGGATTAATACTAAAGAAAATATAGTGGTGATAAGAGAGAAAAATATCCATTGTTCAGAATTAAGTGTTTACTGTTACAAATTCTACTTTTGATACTAGAAACGAAAGAAATTACAATTTTTAAAAACAGCTTTCATCAATCATCGTCAAGATCTAAGTCATCGTTGAGACTGTTTTCGATGGGGGTTGCCATTGTACACGTACCAAGGCACACGCCACAGGCACCGGTGCAGGAAATACCTGCCTTGTGGCAACCGCAGCGCACTCCACACCCAGTCGTGCATCAACAAAATAACATTTTTAAGATTGTGGAGTCGGGTGCCACAGGGTGGTTTGTGGTTACCTGCGTTGATAATGCCATCTTCTCCTCTATACCAACCCCATTGGGTGGGTGACAGTGGGTTGCCCAGCCATTGTTGGATCTGTTATAAATAGGCGAGCCTAAGTATTTAGCACGAATTGACATTTGTAGTAAAAAGTAATCAGTATTTAAAAAATACATAATGCAGATTTATTTACTTGTAAATAAATTGACATTTGTAATATAAGCATTATAAAGGATCTGGTTATTGACTATTGAAATAAAGTAAAGACTATATCCCGCTCACAGGATGATAAAATGATAAAAGAACACTTTTTTGTGCCTTTCCTAGTACTTTAAAATCGTGTAATAATTTTTTTAAGTTAAATTTTCTGTCTCAATCCCCAAAAAAAACTTATAAAAAGGATCGTTGGTAATTTTTTGGTCCCGACCTTGGGAGCCGTATGAAATTAATCGTAATAGCTATTTCTACACAAAAAACATCAGCTAAAATTACATAATGTAAAAAATTACATAATGTAAAAAAAAAAAAACTTGATTTAGTTATACCTGTAAATATACTCGACGGGAGTGTTGCCTTGTCGCTCCTCTGGTTGGAGAAATAGTGGCCATGTCTGATTTGGGCTTTACTGACGCTTTCAAAAATGCCGAGAACTGATGTTTGTCCAGATTTTCTTGATATGCAGGAGCTTGGTATGCAGCCAAAAACAGCTTCTCGCCAGCCTGTTCAATAATCTCTGGTGATGTCGAGGGATCTGTAAAGACAGCAGAGATGTCTTGGGTGAGGTCTGGATTCGCTTTGAAAACCTTGGCCATTCCCACTTTACTCTTTCCATGTATCGCCGAGGTCGTATCACATCCGGAGAAGCTGTGTAGAAGCAGGATCGTCTTGGCGAATGAAAGCTGTTGAAGTTTTTGTACTGAAAATAGTTTCGTCTCCGTATGTTGACGTCCTGGCTTCAGGAAGAATAAGTTTATAGATGGTGTGCCAATCCAATGAGGAACCTATCAAGTCAACATCCTCCCCAACTATTGTTACAGTTGTATGTAGACCAGCTTTATCCAACCCGCACTTCACAATGGTGGTATCAGCATCTCCGGTAGCAACCCTTGTTTCAATATTTGCTGCCGTCATTTTTTCGGTTAACGTCTCGATCATTCTTGTTTTGTTCCTTTCATTGGATAGTAAATGCTTTTGTTGGACGGTGATCTCAGTATTTTCATGAAAGTTTATGTCAACCGAAGTTTTTGTGAGCCCTCGTCGTTTCTGCTCTGCTCGTTTTGTACTGTTGACTACAGTGTAACCATCAAATACAACCATACAGTTTTGGCCGTAATATTTTTTTACGTATGTAATTTACTGAAGGCAAATCGAAGAAATGCTGGAGAAAGCTTTCCACTTCATACGGTGGAGAAGAAAACCACCGTCTATTACATAGGTGCTTTGGGTGAGATCAACAGTTCCGTTGCCCTCCCTGGCAAAACATCGCAAGTTTATTAAACATCGTTTTGATCGTTATTGATCGTAGTTTATTCATCATTATTTTGTATCAGTTAACACTTTATGCTGAACAATGGATATTTTTCTCTCTTATCACCACTATATCTTCTTTAGTAATCCTAGTAAGAAAATGGTTAGGAACTTTTGTGTAGATAATTTTGTGTAATTCAATTTTATTTATGACCAAGTTTTTTCTGAAGCCATAGTCACGGCTTTAACCGGCAAAAGGTTAAGGTCAACGTTTTTTTAGTGTATACAGTAATGGAAATCTAACTTTCCTTTACAATTATATTTATTGTTTTCTATGTACATTAAAAGATAATTGGATTCATACCATTATTATCCTCATGCAGATTATCATCATTATTTGTCCATGCAGATAAAAATGATATGCGATTTGTATACATTAAGCCATCAATGAACCGCTGAGGGAGGTCAATGCTAGGCAATGGGGTAGCGCGCGGCTATTTTCCTCCTTTTCATTAACACATATCTCATTTACTATTAATCCTAGAAAAAAAGTGCACAGGACCTTTCTTGTAGAAAACTTTACGTACTTTAAGTTTACTAAGGACAAGGTTTTTTTCATCACTCCGTATGCGAAAGTGACAACTTGCCGTACAGCTGAGACCTTGGAAAGTAGTCATTTCCCAAACTGTCACCGTCAGCTGATTTTACTGACCTGTACGGAAAGTAATGTTTGTAAACATTACTTTCCGTCCAAGGTAAACAAACTTTTCCGTACAGCAACAATCAGCTGGGTTTAAAACAAATTAAATTTTAAATTCCAGCTTTGTTTACTTTGTCCAATGGCGAAGAATTTACAAAAATAATCCTCCTTTAGAACTTCCACATTTATTAATAATTGCGTCGTGATGAAAAGTATCGTTCACAAGTCGTCCGGAAAGCCCATTTCCAGGCTCGATAGTGTTTTCCACGCTCGGCTTCGCCTCGCGCGTAAAACACTATCTCGCCCAGAAATGGGCCACTTTCCGGACTAGTGGTGAAATATACTATTGCTAGATGCCATAGTTTTTTTTTAGATATTTACAAAAACCCAAAAAAGGGACCTTTAGAGCCCCCCCCACCCCCTTAGCACCACCCCTATGGGTCAGTACTTTTAGTATGTTGTTTAAGAAACCTTCCCCTACAACTGTACCAAATTTGGCTTCTACATGAATTTTTTCCCCTATTGGGTAATTTTTTGTCTTCGTTGCCTGGACTATATAGTTGAATATTAACAGATGTTTATAATGCTCAACCCAATCCAAATGTTGTTCTAATGGGAAAATTTATGATTTTAATTATGGATTACGCGTTTATTGTACGTCTGACTTTCATTAACTTTTGGCCGAAAAAAAATTTACAAGCAGAGCCCTATCCAATGACACCAAAAACTTGAAAATCGGTTGAATATTGTAGGAGCAGTTCCAATTACAAGAAAATCCTTAGCACATTAAATAAATAAAGATACATATTTACTATGTGTTTTCTCTGCCTTACTTCCTTTCTTTTTTCAAACACTCGCACTTAATTTTTCGTCACAGTTTGTTTGCAACATGAAATGATCTTTATTGACTTCAGCAATTTTGTTTCCTCTATCTTTCCTCATAAATTATTTAAACAATAAACTGATTTCAATATTTCTTAAATGTAGTTTATTTTACTGCAGAATTATAGTTTTTATGTTTATAAGTACTTTCGCACCTTCAACCAAAAAAATAAATTTAAATTATAGACAATCAAACGTTAGCTTAGAAATATTGCCGCTGCCGTTGGTTAAATCACTTACTGGGGTCTAATCTGAATAATTCGGACAGAAGCTTGAACTCACTGGTGTAATCATTTTCAAGGGCCCGGTTGGAATTCCCAAAGCCCAAGCCTTAGTGGTACTTTGATTACAAATTTTGAATGCTTTTTTGTGTGCATTGAATGGATTTTCCTTTCTTAAAGATTTTGTCCCATACAATTAACAGGGCGACATGAGGGCGGGACCCCATCGAGCCATAGGCGAGTCAAAGAATACCTATATATAATCTAAACGTATCGATTATTTACAGTAATTAAAAAACAAGCACTAAATCCTTGATTAAGGATTCAGTGTGCATATATTGACAGATATGAATGACCTTAAGGAAGGTCAGGATTGAAAACAACAGAGTACAGCACATTACTAACGGAGAGAAATTACATTTACATTTTTTTTAAGGTGGATTTAGATGTTAGCCAAAGTTGGAGGGAGAATATAAAGTTCCTGAAATTAAGGTGCGGCGTGCACCTTATGGATATCACGTTTCTCAGTTAAATATCTTATTCGATACGGCTTATAATTTTTCCAACCAAAATACGTTATCACTTGGTATATTTACACTACTGATTAAACAGTTGAACACGTAAGGGGGTTTGTGGGGAGTAATCAAAGTATTCAACATTCAGTCACATGACCGCAGCAAATGGTGGTATTGCATAATTCACGAGTTGTGTATAAACCTGAGAAGGCGACTTGGCCGTGGTATCGCTTAATAACCTGCAAAATTTATATCCAGTTTTTTTTATATACTTTTCATAGTATTTTTATTGATTTAAATAGATGGTGATTTTTTATTTTTTTATATTCAGAGTTTTATTCGTCTAAGATGTTCTTTTTGAACGCGCTGTAATATTTTAAATCATTTTTTGTGGTTCAGTTGTGTACTCCAAAATTTGGTTTATGCTTTACTGGATATTTAACATTTTATATTATTTGAAATCAAATGTGTTTACCAAGATATTAAGTTAAAACTTTCGGTTTGTTATATGGAGTTCGTAATAATTAAAATAACTTTGAATTATTTATAACATCACGTAATATTTAAGCTATCTTTCAAAGATGTGTCAGTGATAAACTGATGTGTTCATAGACTATCGGGCTAAAAAAAACTAATGGCTATGTATACTGGAAAAATACACAAAACAATAAATAGCTTGATGATGACGCTCACCTTCACAATATTATTGATGAACAATCTAGGAAACAGAGTGATAGTTCCGAGTCTAAATCTAAAGAACCCGACAAAGGTGAGAAAAGGGCGGTTTCCATTTATTTAAGAATTTACAGAAAAAATTTGCAAAGGTACTTTTAAAGCCTAATATTGGAACAGCTTTTAATGTGCAAACAAAACTAACAGAGTTAATGCCAAAAGTTAAAGACCCAACTCTACTTTCACAAATAAAGGGATATAAACCGTGTACCTTGTTACCGTGTAGTTGTAACATAGTGCATTTTGGCGAAACAGGTTGAAATATATCAAAAATGAAAGCAAATATTAGAGGTTATAAAAATTGAGGTTAAGAAAATCTCAGCTATCATATAACACGCGGAAAAAAAATAAACTTGGTGTGATGTTCGAGCAAACATACCTCATGAAGAGAGAAGATTACTCAAGAAGAAAGATTAGGAAAGCTTCAGAGATTACCAAACAGCAAGAGTATATCAACCGAGGTTATGGCTTTAAATAAAGTCGGTCATGGCTACCTACATAAAGAAATTCTTCGGGAGAATTTTCATTGTTACATATTTTATACTTAACTTTATTTCAATGGCTTTTATTGTTTGTAAACATGAAAAATTTAAATATTGTTTTGATAAAGATGGCCAAAGAACCATCTTCTGTATTCAAGAACTGTATTCTACTGTAATTCATCTTCTGTATTCTATGTAACTGTAATCAAAATGAATCAGAACAAAATATTCCAAAAAGCCCGGAAGATAATTTATTCAGTAAATTAAGGGATTATTTAAGTTTTGTAATTGAAGTCTCCATGTAGTCCATCCAAATCCTCCTTAAACACCAAGTTAGTTATTGGTTAGGTCTCGCATTGATAAAAACATTTATATTTTATTATATATTTATGGCTATATTAACAATTCTTAGTTAAAACGTTATATTCAAATGTAAATTAAAAATTTACTTGAGCTGTAAATGAAATGTTTATGACTCTAACGAATCCTACTGATGACAGGGTAGTTTATTCTAGATCATATTTAGTAAAAAGTTATAGACGAAGAGTAATGAAATTATTACGTGTAATTTGTGTGGTAAATTGAGACTACTTCTGTTCATAATTAACAGAAATTTAGAGTATTAAAGTTCTAACATGTACAACTAATGTTTTGCGGCAACATTTATTGAGGTACTAAACCCAGTCAGGCGTGTTGCTCAGTTTCGTGCAGTCTTTTCTGTTTTTCTGTATTTTGTCTTTTTATGTTTTTACTCTCTTCAGAACCGCACCGTATCTTGACCACGTGACCGATAACGTCCTTCTGCCTGGAAAATTTACGGTAAGCTTTTAATGTCTTGAATGTCATATACAATCGCATTAATATTAATAAAGATATCGGTATTCGAATCTCGTTCCGGCCACAACTCTATTCTCCAGAATCACCATTAATTTTTAAATTTCTCAGATGACAGCTGATTTTTGTGCTTAACTAAACGAACTTGTAAAACTGAACCTTTCAACCGAAATATTCCATTGGGAAAGATTTTATAGGTCAGAAGGTCAAGATAACATCCATATACTGGAAATTTCAATATTTGATTCCAATAAACTTAATCTTGTTCTTCTTCCAAATGTGTTGTTACTTAAATAGCACTCCAAAAGATGTAAATGTTTCATGAGAGATTCCCAAGTAGTTTCACTGAAAGTAACCATTTTGTTTCCATGATTTAAAATAACAATTGGTGAATAATCCATTGATTTTAAAATTCCAACTGATATACTTTTTGTCATGCATGAAGCAATTGGGTAGATAATCCGAAGAAATACTTCTGTTAAAATATTGGTTGTAATGTTAACTTCAACCTTCTTCCTTTTTACTTCTTTTTCAGCTTCTTCTTCTTCTCTCTTCTTATGTTTGTTAAACTTTAGGAACTCGTCCATTTCTCGTTCAACTTGTTTTTCTATATCTGAACTATTATCATCCATTAGAGGTGTATTTTCTTCTCCGTTAGTAGAATTCATCTTGCGAACGATGTTTCCCGTACGACGGTTGAAGATAGAATGAAGTTTCCACTAATTATTTTCTCGCTTTTATATTTTTCGTAAAATCCTTGAAATTTATACAATTACATAATTGTTTGTTTTCAACTTGTATTTTACAAACGAAATTCTAACCTCAAAAGTTAAGGTAGATAATTCTAACCTCAAAAATCCTTGCTCGTTCCAAGTAAGTTGATGTCTTGACGGTCCATGTTTGTCGTTCTGTCTGAGGAAGTGTAGGGTATTCATGAAATTCCCAACTTCGGAATGGCATCACAATATCACGGTCAGATTTTAACTTTCTCAACAATATGATTCTGTGCTCATCGGCCAATCTTACATGAGGTACTCTCCACACAACTTTATCCAACTGCAGTTGCCATTCCAGTTTATCTTCCGTAGTCGCAGGGTCTGCAAGTATCAAGTCCTTGTTAGTTGAAGATCTGAGTAATACCAACTCTTGTTTGACATTTATTATTGCTCGTTTGTAATCTTCAGCGAATCCCAAAAGCAATCGTAAAGGTACATGAAAATCAAAGTGACCGTTGGAATCCGGTGTTATCGTGTCTTTATCGGGGGTAATCCATCCGGCGGTGACTATTGAATTCTTCTCATGCGGTGTTAATGATGTTAATCCTTTTAATGTAGTTGTTATACCAACCTTTTTTGTCGAATCAACCGTCACTCCTGATATTTCATATCTTATTTCATCAAAAAGATATGCCATCGGGTTATTTATAAAAGGAACTGTTGAAGCAGTTTTTCCATCCAATTTTAATACCCGTCCTTCGATGTACAAGTAACTTTCACACGGTAACGTGTAAATATCTTGTTGTTGAATGGAAATCCTTATTTCATCGTTATTGTTTAATTTTGATGAAGTTGTAAGGGTTGTGCGTGTGATATTCCTTCTCCCATAGTGTTTCGTCGAATGTCGGTCCTTGAGATATATCCAGGATATCCATCGTTGTTAAGTTCTAATCCAATCTTCTGTAGAAAACGAATGTTGTCCGATGTTAACTCTTCCAATGTCGAGGAGCTACTGAGCTCCCGACTCTTCCGTTGCGGTTTAAATGATAATCCCATGTCGACTTTTATGTTGCTGCTCTGATGTGTATCCGTATAGTAATTGTTTCTCCTCTAAAGTCAACACTAATACCGTCTTGATCCAATATGTTCAGTACGATGTCTGAAATGAAACTGGTGTTTAACGGTAGGTATATCAAGTTTTGTGGCTTCTCAACGATTTTAAAACCGGGAGCCACTGTTGGATAAAATGTATTTAAAATATGTTGATTAACTCCATCTCTATACGATCCGTGTATAATGTTGCACGTGACATCGATACTATTTACTTTCAATATTGTTACAGTTGAATCACCTGAATGAGTAGTTCCAGGAGTTAAGATTTTCTTTTTGGTATCTGTAAATCCAAGTAAACTGCCAATAGAGTTTTCCAAGCCAACATCGATATAATATTTCGAAGTTATTTCTGCTTTTAAAGTATTATTGTTTCCTTTAACGGTGATATTGTCTTCTCCGAGTTGTTTCTGTAATAATTGGTTTATATCATCGATTTCATATGCTCCAGTAGGAAATGTAATTTTTTTCAATTCTGAGTATTTTCCTGCAGCATCCTTAGTTTCATAATAATGTAGTAAATTGTTCTTCCCTTCCGTAACATTGGGAATTGAGTTGTAGGTAGTCAAATCAAGTAATGCCGCTTCCCATAATCTTTCCTTGGATAGACGCAATGCTGGGAACAATGTACTTTTCAATGTGGATGAATTTCCAGTCAGTGACACTGTATACGATGACATCTTAAAGGTGACTGACACTTTTCGCTAGAAACTCCAAACATAAATGCCCGCATATTTCAGTATTGTTAGGTTGTTCTCTCTTGTAATTGTAAAAAATGTTTTGGGAGTTTCGAAAATAATGTTGAAGTTCTTTCGGCGGTGGTAGATTACCAAAACTGTCAAAGTAGTAAACGGTTTGTCCGAGTTTTTTATAGCATACCCAATGAGTGCCTGGACCATAGGTGGAATCCAAATTTACTATTCCAGTTTCATTTTTCCATATTTTAGTTGGTAATGCATCTTTCATAAAAACTCCTCGAAAGAATGGTATTTTCAAACATTTTACATAATCATTTAACTGATGATTTGTTAAGGCTTTATTTGGAATTATCAATTGATTCTTCTTATTTAGTACACACGGTATGGTTTTAGGTATAAACCTGCTCCGTTTTTTACCATTTGCCAAACAGAAGTCTTCTTTACATTTGCCTTGCGAGTTCTACGACGCCCTTTTTAAATGTTTCCACCTCTTTTGGGAGCGCCTCTCTTTGCAGGTCTTCCTCTGCGACGTCTTCCATCACCTAACTTTGCTTTCGTCTTCATGGTTGTAGTTACTGCCCAAGCCGCTGCTTTTTCTGCAATACTTGCGTCACTTGATTTTACTCTTTGCCAAGCTTTTTCCGCTAGAATTTTATCCGCTATTGATCTATTTGTTGAATCTTTAAACTTTGAATATGCTATATCGTGTTCTTTGCAAGCTTGATCTAATTTATTAATTCCAGGATCTCCTCTTGCTAAACGTTTTGCCAACTTAGTTCCAGGTCCACAATATTGATAACCTCCGGGCAGATGTAATTCGTATGGTAAAGCGTCTATCGCTCGATTCACAACAGCACCAACTGGAATCCGTCTGAGCAGGGATAATGCAGCTGATGTTATACCACGTCCTCTCTTGCCAATGTCCTGACGACGACTGAACGATGCGGTCTTCATTATGCTGTTTTATGTAACCAACGTCTTCACTCTATGAAATACTTTATGATAATGAATCCTTTTTTTGTCCTTTTTTTAATATTGACAAGTTTTACTAATATCTATCGATGATTGTATCTTTAATCCATTTTTCTCTCTGAGCATCTTCGATTTTATTGTGAGCCATAGATGTATTAATCAAATGATTATGCATATCAATAACTACATTACCTACAAGATTCGTTACATACTCTATATTAGTAGCATCTTTGTCATATGTAGGATTATCAAGATTTGTGATACGTTTACCATTACATGTATACACTGATGGATCGTTATTAGAGGTTGCTATAACTTTATTAATAGTAGCAACATCATTCGGAGCTATTCCTGCTGATATGTTAGATATTCTTCTATTTTTTCCATCATATATATTGTTTATTTTATCTAAAACTATAGTTTGTTTTACAACAACACAATCATAATCATCTTTACCAGATTTAACTTGGGTTAATCGTTTACCTTTACACATAAAATTAACACTGCTCTGAAGGAGCAGGCTTAGGAGCAGGTTTGGGAGTAGGTTTAGAGGATTTAGTTTTATGATAGGTGTAGTCTTCAGGCATAGTAAGTAGTGGGGTAGGAGGCAATGGTGACAGTGGAATGACAGGTGTACTAAGACGATGAAGCAAAGTTTCAAATGAAGGGGTATTAGGACGGGGAGCTGGCTTCTGCGGTGGCGGCATGATGGTTGATGGGGGTGCGAAGTCGTTTGAAAGCGAAGTAGAAGGCGAAGGCGGTGAAAAAATGCTTCGAAGTTTAGAAGTCTTGGTAGGCGGAAGAATAGTGCCAGAAGTTGAAGGTTGAATAAAAGTTGCTTCTTGTACCAGTCAGGAGGGTTTTTCAGACGAAGAGTTTTCTTAGGTGCAGTAACAGCCGCAGTAGAAGTTGAAGTAGAAGTTGAAGTAGAAGTTGAAATAGAAGTAGAAGTTGAAGTAGAAGTTGTAGTCGGCAGAGATGACATGGTTGTGGCTCCAAGTTCGCAGCGTAACGTCTGGAATCAAAATGAAACGTTAGCCACGGTCGTTGCGTCTTTTATAACAGTATGCAAATGAGAGGGGTAGCAGCTGGCCGTGACTGATTATTGACTTGGGAGGTGGGAGAAAAGGGGAAAGAGGAGGTATTTATTTCAAATAATTCGCATAACTTTTGACTAAAATAAGATAACCAAATTCTTCTTTTACCAAAATGTTTGTCTTACATAGACCTTTTCAATGACGTATCGCTTGTCCAAATCCGTCAATCCGTTATCAAGTTATAGCCATTTTAATTTTCGGGGGGGGAATCGACTCCATTTTTTTCGGGGGGGAGGGGGGGGAGGGGGAGGGGGGAGGGCGGGGGGTCATTGACCCTTCCGAAAGTGGGTCAAGATCATTCAAGACTTATAATGATCCAAGGTGATGGGAACAGTCGTAACTGTTCCCACCACCCTGTTTGCCTAGCGGTTCCCACTCCCAACCCACTAGTTACGTTCTGCAAGGGAGGTCCCTGGACCGTCCGGGTCTATCCGTAACGGTCCGTCCGGATTTATCTGTAACCATTAATTTCAAGGGAAACTGGAACAGCTAATGCAGAAACGCAACTCTAACACCCACCCAAACTAATCCCACCCATCATATTCCTAAACAAAATTCAAAAAACCTAGTCCGCTACCTACAATTTGCGGATGTCCCACCCCTTCTAAGTGAAGTTCAACTGAACTTCTGAATTTACAGTTAATCTACCCCCTAACATCTAGCTGAAAGGCAAAACAACAACATGAATTATTAATACCAACACTTAAAACTAACAACACATCATTATTAAAAACCAAATAATTCAACACAACCAAATACCATCATTTTCTTAAAATTAATACACCTTAATGATAAACACCTCTTAAAATTAATACACCTTAATGCTAAACCCAACTTATAACTAACATCGCAATGCGCAAATTATTTCTTAAATTAAATACAACTTACAACTAAACACACACACATACCACATTGCATTAAAAAACGCAACGTAGTATAAGAAGTTTAAATATATATAGGCCTACTATATATTTGAAACCTTTTGCTGAGTCGCCAACAACCTTTCGCTATGAAAGTTTGTTGACGACTGACGCTAAGATCAGGCTCGTATCGCTCCTCGGGTTCTCAAGTGGTGGGGGAAGTTGTTTCACTCCAGTACAGTGTTCAATCCAGTCCAATTCGCAGCAGTGTAAAAGGAAGGCAAATGAGTGGGGAGCGGCACATGCGCAGCAACGCAAAACCAAGGTTTGAGGTTAGAACTTTCCATGCGCAGTGGCGCTAAATTGAGTAATACAGGACTCGGCGCATGCGCAACAGCATGGTGTGATTCCGATCCGGAGAACCCGTTGCATGCGCAGCAGGTTTGAGGTTAGAATTTTCCATGGCAGCTGCCATGTTTAGTTCGGTTTCACCACATAGAGTCAGCAACCGGTGGTGACCGGTCATTGGCCTGGAAGGAGTAGGGAAAGTGTGGTGACCGGCCATTGACCCAGAGGAGTGGGGGAAGGGGGGGGGGGAATGTGCTCCATTTTTTAGGGGGGGGGAGGTCATTGACCTTTTCGGTCATTGCCCCGAAGGAGCAACGGACATAGAACCCTACTTCTCTTACTACTCAGGTGAAAGTCGGTCATCAGGCATCTGTCCGCAGCTGCCCGGAGTATTTGCCACCGCTATAAAACCAGTCATTTGCTCGGCATCTGCCGGCATTTGGCCAGGGTTATTGCTACCGCTATAAAAGCGGATAGTTTATCGCGCTGCGAGCATTCATTACCTTGCATCCGCGCAGTCATCACCTCTAATTAGTTTTATGTTATGACTACTTCGTTATCTAGGCTTCGTTACTTCTAACATGCAATTTAGCATTCATCAGCATGTGGCTTTCTAGCCACTTCATTAAATGAGTTTAGTTGATTCTAACCTAAAATATTACTACAGTACTGTGGTGTTCTGTTTCAATTTCCTTTACATCTTTTACACTTTATTTTATACTTCAGTCTTCTTTTAACTTCTGAATGTAACACATCAGTTATGATGGCTGCACAATGTTTAAAGTTGAAACTTTTACGAACACAACACATATTACAAAGTACTTCTAAACCTTCAATTTCAAAGTGTAGAACTAATTTAAATAGAGTTAGGAAGAAGTACAGTTTTAACCCGTTATACTCTTCTACAACTTCGCAGGTTAACGTTGACGATAGTGTTATTCACAACATTTTACGTTCTATGTTATGCTTCCACAACTTTGAACTTGTTACTCCTATCGACTGTGTTCAACAGGTTTTCCTATTTTACTCCCACCATTCCTTACATAAGTGTGCTCACCACAATTCCTACTTCATTGTCCTCTATGCTCTTCAGCTGAGCTAAGGTTTGAGGTTAGAATTATCCATGGCGGCTGCCATGTTTAGTTCAGTTTCACCACATAGAGTCGGCGACCGTTTATTGGTCTAAAGGAGTGGGGGAAGGGGTGGTGGGGGAAGGTTGCCATTTTATAAGCCCTCTCCCTAGGCGGCGCTTCTCATTCAATCGCCGACTTTCAAACGATAAACACCTCTCCCTTGGCGCAAATGAATTATCCCGCTATCACCAACTAGTTCAACTTAGAACTATTTCTGGTGGTAGTTGAATAGGCTTTTTTAAAACTTACTCTGGGTGACCTTGACATATTTTCCAGATCCCAGTTATAAGTTTGAATTTCAATTTTGAACTAACTCTTACTTTTGTTCAACTATTAGAGTTTTATTAACTCCGTCGAATTTCAATTTTAAACTAACTTTTAATCTATGCGCACTCTTGGTTCAACCCCAGTCACTTTATGCGCAAATTCACTTCAACCGACCACCAACACCCCCGCCATCTGCACCCCAACATCTGCTCCGTCATCTGCTCGATCAACTGTCAGGCAGGTGGCACGACTTCCGGTCTAGGTGTGACCAAAACACACTACTAACATTACGATCGTGATAGGGGCGCAATGGGCTATGAAAGAGGGTTTGAAAAACGCCTACTTTATTTACATTGAAACTTGTTTTGGTTTGATTTTAAAACAAGAAGTGTCAAATGATCCAACTGAGGGAAGATGATAAACTCGTATTAATTAAAGCTTAAAGTGTATCAGTCAACGAAAAGTTTGTATTCTCTTAGCTGAATTTTCCCAGAACCTTTTTGATAATTTCATAGATTGCAGAATTATAGGAAAGAGTTAAAATCAAAGACGTTTGTCATACATAGGCTAATAGAAAAAAAGTAGCAGTCCAAGAACTTAACAACAAAATGGGAAATTTTTAAGTTCTCAATGGTTCTCCTAAAAATATTTTCAGTGTATAGTGTTTTTTGTATAAAGTCACGAAATGAAGTGTTTTGATTAGGAGGAACATATATTGACAGTGAGTGAAGAAGATCTTCTTTGAGGTGCCATGTTAAAATTTGGTGACGAAAAAATAAAAAAATCTGACAGGAGCGAAAACATTTAGATCTATTCAATTTTAGGATAAACAAGACAATGAAATGGTTGTGATGTAAGCTAACTGACCCTCAAATGGGTGCAAAGCATCCGTCATGTTTTTCTTCATTTTCGCTTAGATCAAGGACTACGATTTCTTACAAAAACGTATTTTTTAAATATCAATATAGATTTAACAACCAACTAAATTAAGCACAAATGGGTTGCTTAGTAGTAAAGGATTGTAAAGAGTGCTTTATAGATGAATGGCCTATTCAAACGATATAGTGTAGTAAAATTAGTCGAGAAAAATGAAATAATTTTTGGAAAGCTAATTTCTTATGGAATGTGTTCTATGGCGTCCCCTGACCCTCCTCCAAAAAGTCCCCAGAAATCCCATATGGAGATCACATTTAAAAATGAGGTGTTGGCCCATAAGGAGTTACATTAAAATTTGATATTAAGCATACTAAATTTAAATACATTCCAGAACGTTTATATACATCAAATTAAAGGTCTTAAAATGTAGAATACAATGAAGTAAACCCGACCTCAATATAACTGTCGGTAGTGAAATGGCAGGCGTTCAAAATTTAGAATAAAATAATATTATCAAAACTTTGAAATACAATAACTTCCGACATATTTGACCTTTTGAGGTCTGGTTTTCGGCTATGTACTCTCCTTACTAAGACCTTTAAAATTATGTATAGCATGACTATGGACTAAGAAATTTTTTTTTTAAACTTCCTCTTTGGGACGTCCATGTGGAGGGTGGTTTAAGGGTAGTATGATAAGCATATGACTAGCTACCCGCATTTTCAAAGGTAATTGTAAAAGCAAACGTTTGCCGCAAACCGCACCTCGAAAGGTCAAGTATTTCGAAAATTATTACATTTTTAAGCGTTTAGGTTATAATTTGATTTTTATTCAAAGTTTGACAGGCTGCCGTTTTTGACTCAGGCAACCTTTTGAGTTGGGGTTTGCGGCATTAAATTCTACTACTTAAGAGCTTTAATTTGATGTACATAAACCCATTGGTCAAAGAAAGATTTATTTCTGATTCCACGTGGGCCATCCCATCATTTTTAGGCATGTTGCCCACTGGGGATTTCAGGGGACTTTTCTGAGGGAGGTCAGGGGATGGCATAAAACACATTTCAGCAAAAATTAGCTGTCCAAAAATTATTTCATTTTCCAGCCATATTTTGGCTTAATTTTACTACACTAATATTACTGTTAAATATTTTGTAAATTAAAATGAAATCTTCTGGAAACTATCGTAGTGAAGAACTGGTAATCCGCTATGGTTCATGCCAATAAAATTTTATGATTATTGGCTTTTGCCCCTATGAGCCTCTAGTTTGATATATTTTCATTGTCAAATACGTGGCTCTAATTCCATGTTTATTATAAAATAAATACAATATAATAAACATTACACATAGACGATTTAAAACTTCTATTCATAATTTTCATATTTATTTTAAAACTAAAATCCAAAATGAGATTCTATTTCCTATAGTTTGAAATTAACTTTTACACCTTTTAAGCTAAATATTCTTTAAGTTCTCATGAGTCATACAGTATATATAATAATTTACAATAGGAAATACTATTCATAAAGGTTTTATTTTAAGAGAAGGATAAACTGTATCGTCTATGGAGTTTACAAAGGACGTGGAAGTGTCACAGATAACAAGGTCCTCGTCTCAGCGCTGACAGAAGGGAAAACTTTCTCTGACGAAATAGAAAAACACTGACTTGCACTGTAAAATCTGGTAAATTAAATGATACATTATGAAAAGTAATGCACGTAAAACAAATACATAGCATGGTTTTCATATCTGAATAACTATTCACCCCTATGCGAAGCTGATTCATCGATCAGTTAGACCAATTATATTTTACTTTCGGTTGAGCTAGAAACTTAAACGTTGGCTCACGCGCAGGCTTGCATCGTTAATGTAAATGTAAAACCCAAAGGTGGAAGTAGGTATATTAGTTTTTGACCTCTAACAGGTAAACCGCCGGTCCTATAAGAATTCTGAGCCAATCTTAGCGAACGGTTTTTAATCTCCTACAACTTAGTTTATATGATGATGGTGGGTAATTTGCGATTTCTATCATATCTTGGCATATTGTAAATAATAATTTCGCATTTTTCTGGTTTATGGTACTTAAACCCTTGAAATCCTGCACTAATTCAAACGGATGACCGAGACGCAAGTGGCAGACAAATAAAGTTTCTATTAAAATTATAAGGGCAAAACTTAAAAATGCAATAACTTTCTTAATACTCAACCCTTTTACGTCGGATTTGTGGTTTATTACTCCAAATGCTAAGACGTTTAAAAATGGTGTATAATGTGACAAGGGCCAAAGAAGTTTTAATTTACACACCCTTTAAGGGATGTCCCTCTTGGAAGACTTGCAGAAATATGTTTTGGCCCTTGTCGCACCATACATAATTTTAAACGTCTTTGCATTTATAGTAAAAAGCCACAAATCGGTCGTCAAAAGGTTGTGTATTAAGAAAATTATTGCTTTTTAAAGTTTTACCCATATGATTTTAATGGAAACTTTGTTTGCCTGCCATTTCCGTCTCGGTCATCCGTTTGAAGTCTAGTTTACGGCATTCTACTCTGCAAAGTAAAACCTTTAATTTAATACCAAACTCGACCTATGCTGCTATTTAAGAATTTGGTCTGACTCCTCGCGGGCCGTCCCCCCTTAAGGAATAAATAAGTAAAAAAAGTTATAACTGTCTAAAAGAGTAGACATTTATACCTATTATTGATATACCAAGTCTCATTACTTTATATATAAAATGGTAAAAATATATTTCACCGTTCTGGGCCTTTTCAATCACACTGTATGTATTTGACGTTAAAAATGTAAAATGGCCATTTAGAAAAAAAAAAAAAAAAAAAAAAAAAAAACATAGGAAACAAGTTTTTTTTTTCTGAATATAATCATTGGCAAAATAAAGTTATATGCCAAATATGAATGCATCACGACTACCCATTACGGAAATATAAATTATTAATTGTAATAAACAATATGACGCTATTGGCTTAACGAAGTATTTTAGGATATATGTTAATGTGATTTTTGTGGTAATTTTGGCAAATAACCTGGAAGACTTTGAAAGGGTTGAAGCTGGGCACTCTGTATATACATACAAAGTTTATGTTTAATATATGGGAAATTAGTTAAAGGGTGGTCCGTGTATAACGTATCATAAAAAAAAATTTTTGGTGGTTTTTTTAATGGCAATATTACATTATTGCTACAGCTAAATTAAACACAGTTCAATGCCGATTTCATTTATAAAAAATTATATCACTTAAGTGACCTCCACTGAGGTCCACACAAGCGTCCAACCTTTTTTGAAAATTCGCGAACACACGTTGAATCATTCATATTGGTATTGCAGAGGTTTCATCGATGAGCTGTTCTTTAGATCTTGAATTGTTAGAGGTTTTCTAGCATTGACTTAGATTTTGAGGTAACACCACAGCCATAAGTCACATGCAGGTAAATCCATGCAGGCCAAGCGACATCGCCGTGTCGGGAAATGAGATGGCCTGGGAAGAGTCTGCGCATAACATTCATCGTCATGTAGCGTGTGCGGAGTAGCTACATTTGGTTTGAACCACAACAAGTCCAGATTAATTTAATTCTCTAAATTATTCCAAAACGTGCTACATCACACCAGACAGTTACTGATAATTTGATTTTTTTTTTTTTAATAAAACAGTAAACAATACAAAACGTGATTTGTTTTAATAGAATGTATTACAGTATAAAAATTAAAGAATATTCAATAACAGTAAAATCAGCTGGTACCTAAACTTATTTCATTTGCCGTCTGCTTATGAATCTGCTGGATTTTGAAGATAAGTGTGTAGCCGCAATAGAAATTAATTATTTTATTTTTAGTTCTAAGTTCTTAAGTTTTAAGTTATTAAGTATTTTTATTATTTATATGGAGAATTGGGCTGTTCTGATGATTAATGATCCCAATAAATGAACCAGTGAATGAAAGTAAAGCCCACGTGATACATGTGATTCAGCAAATTAGGATCAGAGTGAAGCACCTTTAGCCACATACCAAAACATTGTGAAGATAGAAAAAATATAGTCTTAAAAGAAAAAAGAAATCTGCTTATTTGGATTCAGATTCGTGTTCAGATTCAGACTTGTATGAATCTGGGTATGAACTGTAACTGCAAAATAATTGTATAAGTTCTTTTTCTTTTGAAAATGCACGGCCTCCACGGTACTAAGTATTAAATTGACTATAAAAGGAGTTAATATTTTGTCTTTATCACATTGATCGAGTTGGCGTTAGAAAATATCGTTATTATAGGTTTAAAATACTCTTACAGTATAGCATTACCAAAAGTGGAGTAGCTGGTAACAAATGAGTGTATTTATCCTCGCCCCTTGTGCACCAGTATGAGATAAGTGTCCCAGCGTCGCAGCTAACGGGCTCGTCAGTCCATGTGTATTTATCGGGATGGAAGCCACGGACCCGTCACTAACGCAAGGGACGGGGTTTTTCAACCGTGTATTCGCTCTTGTTCATCCCACTTGCCTGATCCGTGCTTTCACCAATACACCATTTATCGTCAATTTACATGTTTGTCGGTGAAAAGTAATTCATGCACTAATAGTAGGTTTTTACGTTGTAATTTAAATATATAAATTCCTATAGAATGTCTTTTGTCTTTGCCTTTGTTCACGTTCGTATTTACTTACAAGCTCACTGGATACAACTGTACGAAAGAAAGTAGAACTTTTTACTCATCACGTATATTTTCTTAGATAAATTATTATGAAACTTAAACAGTACATACTGTATAATACAGTGAATAGAGGGATTTTTGCTTACAAACTGTCCGGTTGTTCAAATTTTTTTATATGTGGTCTAGGATGGTTAGTAGTTGTTTAAATGAAAGCTGCACAATTCTTCCCCCTCCGCGCCCCGTTGCGCCACCATGTTGGAAAAATAAAATAAATCGGTACTTTCTTCAGATTTTTTGTTATATTATCGTTTCGGTGCATTTTAACTGAAAGAGAGTTATGTAAATGTTGAAGACAATTTAATTTCCTATAGACGTATTTAATTTGTTTATCTACGACTCATTTTTACGGAGATATTCACTTTTTTATATGTAAATTTTTCAGTATTTTATTTTGGAACACTTGAGGATGGAAGTTTGGACAACTGAACAACTGGCTGTATAGGGGCGTGTGGTTGTAGAAAGGAAGGGCTAAGTTGTTTAGCTCATTGCAAATCCTGTGCTGGCCAAGAATGTAACAACAGGACTAAAGTCATCGTAGACGACCAAGAGGACGCCGATTTTCCAACTTCACTTTTGAGACAAATGACGACCAAGACTCCATTACTTCACCTTCTGCAAAACGAGCAAAGCGCCAGTAAATTTATTTTCAATTGTTTATTTATTTTACCTAGAATTTTTGTATGATTATTGTTGCATTTTAATGGTACTTTGTTTAAATAAAAAAAATCTTCACGAAAATGGATTGCGTTGTTTGTGGTTTATTTGCTATTGAACATTACCTTTTCCTGTCAATATTCATGTGAAATAGTAAATGCCTCTTGAACAATATCACTGTTTCATGTAATAATAACTCTAGGTATGATTGTTATTAATTTCAGGTTAAAGCGAGGAATTGAAAAAAATGATGCGTTTTTATTCATTCCCTCTTACCTGTGAATATTCATGTGAAATAGTAAATGCCTCTTGAACAATATCGATGTTTCATGTAAAAAAACTCTAGTATGATTGATATTAATTTCTGCTTAAAGCAAGGAATTGAAAAAATGATGCGTTTTTATTAGATAAAATTATATGCAACAGCAACAAATAATATGCTGTTGGTTTTGATTTTTACTTATGCATCAATTTGTAGGGTTGGTTAGAAGAAATGTATAGAAATAAATCCCCTACAAGTAATATCATGATATTCGTGTTCCTAGATTAAACTATAACTGAATTACAGTGTTCCAAAATAAAAATGTTGGCCAATTTCAAAAATTTAAATATTTACATATTTTTTTAAAGTGAATATCTCCGTAACCTTAAGTTTTACATAAACAAATTAAAAACGTAAATTATAGGAAATTTAACTGTCTACAACATTTACACTACTTTCTTCTAGTTAAAATGCACTGCAACGATGATATAACCAAAAATCAGAAAAAAGTGCCGATTTTTTCGGATTTTTCCCATATGGAGTTTTAAACACCTACTAACAATCCTAGATAACATAAAAAATTTAGAACTAACGGACCGTTTGTAAGCAAACACCCCTATTTTTTCTATATTCTATTCTCTACTTATATTTGAACTTCAATAAAGTTGAAATTTTTTGACGACGATTTACCTTAAAAACCCACGAACAATAAGAATTGTGATTGATTAAATTTTTACTCATAATAAATTTGGACGCGATCACAAGCTCTGTAGACATAACAAAAGACATACAAGTTTTGATATACCATGTAAGCCGGCAACGGGACTTCCTGTTTAATTATAGTATTAAAATAAACAACTATGCAACTTTTATCATCTGTTATCACAAAGCGCTTCAACTTTTGAAAGCGTCACTAAGCCAAAACCCTCAGTATATTATCTAATACGTGCGGTTCCAGGGGAATGCTTTACACTATGGAGTTACCATTTAACTTTTTTTCCGATAACACTTACAGTTTTCAAGTAAAACACCTGGCAAACTCATAACTATCACCTTGTATAAGCCTAATAGTTTAACTAAATCGAATACATGTAAAACATTGCATGTGCCTAACTTTTTATGCTCCGCAGACTTGGAAAAAATGTCTTTCTTGTAACATTGATAGGTTTTACACGCCGATAAGGTGATGATTTTGTCTTAATTGTGCAGGGAATGTAACGTAGTTTAATAATTCGTTAGAAAATTCTTTTCGTAATACTTCAAGGTGAGAATCACAAAAAGGTAAAAAGGTGCTAAAGTTTGAAGTTCTTCTTGGTTTTAAGTCGTGAATCGTCCATATTCATAATAATAAAAAATAACCCCCGTCGCAGCAGACCTGCGAACTCAGCGAATTTCCAAATTAGTAGGCAGGCAGGCAGGCAGGATGTTGACTGTGGAGAGGGGATCTCCACTTTTCGATGAGTTCCTGCTTGGAGATTTTACTCAGGGGCAACTGTGGGCCTCAGCCGTGGTAGCTCAGGCTATCTGTCGAAAACTAGATCTTCTGTTTTCTCAGTCAGGCATCTGGAGGGGGCGGAGTTGCGGGACCTCACGCTGAAGTAGTTCCCTGATGTGTTCCCACGGAGTCTCCTCTTCGGTCTCCTGAAGTCTTTCTGACAGCCCGTCAACAAAGGTCCTGATAGTAGGGATTCCCGCTGAGTTGCGTATCACCTCGTTCCGGAAGAACCATGGGGAGTTGGTCGCTTTCCGCAGGCTTCTGCTTTGCACGGCCATTAGCTTCCGGCGAGAAGTCCTGCAGGTGAGGTGATACCAGGCCGGAGCAGCATATGTTAGCACAGGACGGAGCAGGGCGGTATACAGGCGCAGCTTCAGCTTTGTTGGCAGCTTATTGGAGCTGAACAGCGGGCGCAGGCTCTCCAGACCGTTGTTTGCGAGGTCGCAGACTCGGGTGACGTGCGGGGTCAGGGTCAGACGTTTGTCCAGTAGCACTCCTAGGTATCTCACGGTGGTCTTCCACGGGACTTGCCTGCCGTTGATAGCAAGAAAGCGGCCATCTTCTTGCCGTGTAGAGCGAGTGAAGCTAATAGCCTCGCACTTTTCGGGGTTGACCTTAATCCTCCACTTCGTCAGCCAGGGTTGTAGGAGATCGAGCTGCCGCTGAAGATAGACCCTAGACATCCTCAGGTTTGCAGAGGTCGCAGTAAACAGGGCATCGTCTGCGTAGAGTGACATCTGGACATGAGGCGATACAGGCATGTCATTGGTGTACCAGAGGTATAGGATCGGCCCCAGCACCGACCCCTGTGGCACACCAGATGAGATGGGTCGAGTGGTGGAGGATGACTGGCCAACCGTGACCGAGAAACGGCGGTTGAGGAGATAGCTCCGCAACAGCTTCCAGATGGTGCCGGGAAGAGGAGAGTCCGCCAGCTTGAATAGGAGTCCCTCATGCCACACCTTGTTGAAGGCTTTGCTGACGTCGATTAGGACGGAGGTGGCGTGATGTTTCCTCTCGAGAGCCCCAGAGATGGTGGAAAGTACGCGACGAAGTTGGAGAGTGGTTGAATGGCCTCGCCTGAAGCCGAACTGCTCCGTCCTGATTGACGTGAAGAAATTCTCTGGGAATCTCAGGAGGATGATTTTTTCCATCATCTTTGACATCACGGGCAGCAGGGAGGTGGGCCTGTGGTTCTCCGGATGAAGAGGATCTTTGCCAGGCTTGGGGATGAGTATCACCGTCGCCTTCTTCCAGATGGTCGGGAAGTGTGACAGGCGCAGGCAAGAGGTAAAAATAGCGGCGATGACCACGACAACCCATGCTGGCAGGTTCTTCATTGCTGGAGTCCCCAGGGAGTCGGAGCCAGGAGCCTTCCGTGGGCGAAGACCTCGAATGAGATGAGAGACTTCCTGTGAGGTCACATGGGCAATCTCCTCCTCGTCGTCTGGTTCATACCCCTCAAGGAAGTCTTCAACGGCCTCACAGTGGTCGTCGTCATACACATCCGCGTGTGGAGCGAACCGGTATTCCATTGTGTCTGCAAATGCCTCTGCTTTCTCCTCCGGGGTGTAAACTAGCCCTCGTTGGCCATGCAGTGGTCTAATGGTCTTCTTCTCCCCTCGGAGGGACCTGGCAACCCTCCAGACGCCGCCATTGTCTTCTGCACAAGCCTCAACGAAATGGTCCCAAGCGGAGGCCCGGTGTTCGGCAAGGAGGCGGGAGCAAAGTCTGGCCAGCTGAAAGCAGCTTTCGCCCGCGGACAGCGTGTACGTTGAAATTCCCTGCGCAGACGACGTCGCAGGTGTATTTCCTCCCTCAGTTCTCTCGGTAGCGGTTGCACGTTGACTGGCACTGCAGATGGGGACGATGCTGCTGCCACTTCCTCCTGGAGCAAGGTCGTCAGCTCCCGTACTTGTTCGTCCAATTGCTCGGAAGTCTCAGCTGGAGGAGGTGGAGGACGTTGACGGTCTGCCAGGTAGTTCGAGTACCGTATCCAACTGACTCTCATAACTCTCCTCGGGGGTTAGGCCAGGGCTTCATCGTCCGGAAGGTCGATGACTACAGGAAGATGATCCGAGGATAGGTCCGACACAGAAAAAGCCTCTGCAGGTCTGCCAAGGGAACTTGCCAGGGCGATGTCCGGGGCGAAGCCCGCCCTGTGGTAATGTGTAGATTCCTCCGGGGCTATTAGCTGGACGTGTTGTCGTGTGTTCAGGTAATTTCTGAGGTGGCGGCCGAAGGTGTTGGTGACTCGACATCCCCAGTCTCGGTGCTTGGCGTTCATGTCTCCTGCCAGCAGGGCAGGCGAACCAGGCCTCAGGAGGGCGTCCAGGTGCGCTGGTTGCATCGGGCCTCTGGGTGGATTGTAGATGGAGGAAACCTGGAGCTCAGTCCCGTTGTATTGGATGGCAATAGTTGTCACCTCCATTCCAGGCGGGTGTGCAGCCGGGATTGGGCGATGCGCCAGCCTGCGACGCACAAAGACAGCCGTACCACCAGCAGCGCGGCCCTGACGTTGCCTGTCCGTTCGGTAACCCTGATAGTTTGGGAGATTGAAGGTCGTGCCCTGGTGAAGATGGGTCTCCTGGACGAGTGCTACGTCCGCGTCTAGTTCTTGAAGAAGTTGCATAAACTCCATCCTTCGGTCAGCTAGCCCGTCGGCGGTCCACGAAACGATTCGTAACTTAACCGTGATGCGTGGCAAGCGCCTCCACCAGGCGGGTCACTATCGCTAACATTTGCTTGAGCGTGGCCAAGAGTTGGTTGATTTCATCTAGGTGGTGACTCCTGTGGGCAGGTCCATCAACGCTGGGTTCGCAGGCGGTGGAGGTGGACTGGTGAGCAGAACCATCAGGCTGCTGGGCAGGGCCACTTTGGCGTTGAGGAGGGCGTCTCGACTGCATGCTGATCAGCGGCTTCCGGGGCTGGCGGGGCAACCAGTGGTTCATGATCCTGGGAGTTGTGAGAGTCCTGGGAAAATGATCGACGTCTCTCGCGATTGGCCTTGTTTCTCGGTTGACTCCGGCGACGGGATCGCTGTTGAGTGTAGCCCACGTCATCCTCGTCGACAGGGGTTTGCTGTGGTCCCGGGGGAGGTGGAGGCTGATGAGTCGGTGCAGAGTGCTTTGCAGAGTCCTTTGCAGGCGTCTTGGCGGCAGCAGCGTAGCTCAAGCGCTTCTCCTGCTTGAAAGCTGGGCAGCCTCTGTAGTTTGCAGTTTGGGCCCGTTGCAGTTGCAGCAGGTGGCCTGAGCCGTGGGCTCCTTGGTACAGAGAGTTCCAGGGTGAGTCCCTCCACACCGGACGCAGCGAAGCTCTTGATGACAGTTGCTCGAGCCATGGCCAAACCCCTGACACCGATGACACTGTATGGGGCCGGCAGGTCGCGTGTAGCGGCGGACCGCAACCTTGCAGTAGAAGATGCTGGTTAACTCGTAGATTTGTGTAGGCGGCAGCATTCCCTCAGCCTTCCGCAGCGTCAAAAGCCAAAGGTTCGTGGTCCTTCCACCCCTGGTTTTCATCAGCTTGGCCTCAACAACTGAGAAACCCACGAGACGGAATTCGTCCACAACTTCAGCCGGAGAGAGGGTCGATGGCAGTTCTCTGACGACAACCTTCAGCAGTCTGTCAACGGCAAGGGCGAACGTGTGGAAGGTCAAACCTTGCTCTTGCAAGTAGCGCTGGATAGCTCTGAACTGGGCTACAGTGGAAGTCTGAAGACGTAGCATTCTGGCTGTACATTTAGCTGTGAAGTCTCCAATGGCCAAAGCTGGCCAATGGCAACGGCGTGGGCTGCCCAACCCTTAGGCAGATCCAGTAGAATGGGCGGGATTCTCGGGTCTTTTAGAGCAGTATCGGCGTCCACGGCAGGCTCCTGGGCCTCGCCTCGGTTGTCTTTGCGGGCTTTCCTCTGGAGGTCAACAGGGGAGGTCGTCCGCCTCTTCCTGGCTGCATCAGGTGCTGAAATCGAGCGACGCAGGTTCCCCTGGCCTTTGGTCCCCGCAGCGGCAGTGGAGTGGGGGCCGCCACCAGGCTTGGTAGCAGCTCGCCCCACACCTCGCTCCGTGCGAGTTGCCGAAACATCGGCCTTCCCCCGGGCCCTGAACTCCTGTCCCAGGGGGGGGGGGGTGGTGTTGCTGGGCCGGGCGGCAGCGGGTGAGCCGCATCTGGCGCGGTGGGCCAGCCAGCAGCGGGTGAGCAGCACCAACTTGGTGGCCTTGGGAAAGGCCGTTTGCAGTGGCCCGTTGATTCCTGTTGCGGCACCGCTCGATGATGGTCGCCAGCGGTGCGGGAAGGTCAATCCTCGTGTCCAGTTGATCCCCCGAAGTCGCCAAGGGAAGTTCATCCGGATCGGGGTGGGTGTCGGAGTCCGTCTCCATGCCGGCAGGCGGAGGGTCTTCCGTAGGTTCCGACATCTTGATCGGTCTTGAAGTCTTGAAGGTAGGTCGCAGTCAACGATGTTAGCAGGTCGCAGTCTCGATGACGAATTATATGTATGTATAACATTAATTTAGACTAGAGGAACCTGTAAAAAAAATTTCATTACGTGCTCATAAATAGGGAAATAAATGTCTATTCTCCTTACGATAAATATAGGGAAAGAGTATGCAGGTGTGTTGCCATGGGGAACACTAAAAGTAGGTTTTTAGCCTTAAAAAAAATTATTTAGACCGTATGAAGCCATATACTAAGTTTCATCTATATCTGTCCATAAATAAAAGAGTTTGCCTATTCTCCATATGATTAACATGGGAAAAGAGTATGCAGGTTTGCTGCGACGATTAGCACAAAAACCAAAATTTTTTATCATTAATGGATGAATTTCAACCAAATGATACTAAATACCAAGTTTCGTAAAAAAATATTTGTTAATAAGTGAAATATTAACACATCCTTATTCTCCATAAGATTAACATTGGAGCCCCAAAATAATATCTCGGTAACCAAATGGAGATAGAGCAAAGCTTCAAAATACAAAATTGAGTTTTTTTTAGGTAAATCCAGTGGTGAAAATAAAAATAAAATTTTTTTAAAAATTACATATGAAAAATGGAAAAACCCCATTTTTGGGGTACAAAACCCCCCAAAACTACCCCTTCCGGTAGGTCGATATGTCTGGTTTACGAACTCATCCGAATTAATGTAGGATTACACATCTCTACCAAATTTGGTGTTGATCGGACCGTTTTTACGAGAGTTATCGTGTCTAGGGTTACATACACACACACACACACACACACACACACACACACACACACACACACACACACACACACACACACACACACACACACACACACACACACACACACACACACACACACACACACACACACACACACACACACACACACACACACACACACACACACACACACACACACACACACACACACACACACACACACACACACACACACACACACACACACACACACACACACACACACACACACACACACACACACACACACACACACACACACACACACACACACACACACACACACACACACACACACACACACACACACACACACACACACACACACACACACACACACACACACACACACACACACACACACACACACACACACACACACACACACACACACACACACACACACACACACACACACACACACACACACACACACACACACACACACACACACACACACACACACACACACACACACACACACACACACACACACACACACACACACACACACACACACACACACACACACACACACACACACACACACACACACACACACACACACACACACACACACACACACACACACACACACACACACACACACACACACACACACACACACACACACACACACACACACACACACACACACACACACACACACACACACACACACACACACACACACACACACACACACACACACACACACACACACACACACACACACACACACACACACACACACACACACACACACACACACACACACACACACACACACACACACACACACACACACACACACACACACACACACACACACACACACACACACACACACACACACACACACACACACACACACACACACACACGTATATATTGGTCTCTGGGCACCTTAAAACGAAAAAGTAACATGGTCCCGGGCTTAGGTCTTACCATGAGACATACGGTAATAGCATATTCCCTGTGGGAAATTCGCCAAAATACTAATTTGATTTCAGATATATTTTTTATTATATTGACAATATTATTAGCCTTCCATCCAACAGGATTATTAGTATCTACAATACGTGTACTATTACAAACAGTTCAAAGGATTGGGGTTCTCTCAAATTTTAAAAATTCATGAGGCAGACCACCATGAGATCCATTAGTGGCACACTCATGGCAACTCCTCTACTCTGGCTCCCGGTTCTGTTTAATATCGCTCACCTGAACTTAGATGAAGGGATGCACTCATTAGGGAATATACTAAGATCTTATCTGCTCCGCAGTTGCCCATCCATTACCTGCCCCAGGTGACGTGCAGATCGAAGTCCCGAAAACCACCACTGCGGCCAGTCTCCCAGTTGATGGACACAATATTTTTCATCCACACCGACTGGACTTCCTCCTGCCTTTCTTACCAGGGTCAGAAACAAATTCTGATAGATGATCCGACCTTAGCAGTAGGTTGTATGGATCTTCATTGGAAGCAGTGGACTGTGCTCAATCGTATCTGCACTGAGGTAGGAAGATGAAAGATTTGGAAGTACAAATGGAAAATTACAGAAGACAAGTCATGTGACTGTGGAGCGGAGTACCAGACTCTGGATCACATAGTCACAGATAACTGAGTGCTTTCCCCGAAGGATTGATCGGTCTGCATAGTGCTAGTGAAGCTGGTCTTCAATGGTTTTGCTCCCTGGATTGAGCTTTATAAAGAGAGGGAGAGAGAGACATGATACATTTTAATTTTAATGTTTGGTCTTACATACAATGACACAGTTGCTCTGCACTACATGTAACCTTTTAGAACTTGGTAGCTGGCTATGAAAGCCATACAATAAATAAATGCCCTTTCGGCTGACTACCCAGCTCCACCATCACTTTACAACATTCAAAAATTTACCCCATCATCATTACCCCTATTATCATCACAGCCAAACGAAACGTCAGAGTCAAGCTCAAATAATACTACTCGTTCCGGTAGGAGGGTTAAATTTCGTAAGCCTTAACTTCGGCTGATATGGCGACAGTTCTCAACTAGTTATTTTAATTCATATATTTATATAATGATGTATTGTATTTAAAATGCTTATTTACATTCTCTTTTATGTTGGTTGTGTTACATGGATGCACAATAAACAACCCTCTCTGACAACTGGCGTATTATCTCTCCCACAATTTTCTTTATGGTCGTCTTACAATGAACTTCAATTTGTCTTCCTCTATTCAACTGCAACCAAAGCGTGGGGTATCATGCACCGATAATGTTAAAAACATAGAGACACAACATGTCCATTCTCTAAAAATCATTAAATCGTACTTTTAAAATTAACTTATGTAACATATGACACGTGTTTAAATAAGATTCAGAGATTTGAAGCTATAACGCCGGATAAAAAAAAACCTCTATTTAATACAATAATAGAAAAATTTTTAAGGTTTTTCTTGGTGTCAATTTAGTAGGATATACTTCTTTTAAAGGTTATTTAATAAAGAGCTGTTCCGTAATCAATTTGAAACTTCTTACGTAAATCAACCCGCATAAGCACCTAAATTATTCCTAAATAACAAGTTCCCTTCCATGAACTGTAAAATAATAGAGACAGGCATGATTGTAGTTGATTTGTTTATTTATATATATTTTTTGAAGCCAAGTATGATATCATTCTTCTTAAAAAAGTTAACGACCCCTTCCTTCGCACTTTAAGTTAAAATGTAATATCCCTGGTGAAGGAAATTGTATTTTTGCTGACAACAACGGAGAAAAGGGTATCGTTGTCAGTTTATCTCTATCCGCTACCCTCACCAAACTCCAGTTATTATCACTTTGGATTTAAGGGTATTGAGTTGCTGGATGGACGTATCGTAATAATATCATTCAACTTAAACTTCTATATAATACGATAAACAGCATGCAAGGCGTATGTAGCAAACATATTTAGAATGTTTTTCTAATTACCCTCTAAATTAACTCTAAGATTATTCTACGTTTGAAACAACTAGAATTCTTTAGTGAAACGAAGCTATGTAAAACTGTGGACATAAAATAATACTTTTTTAAAATATCAATGTACTAATAGCCGTTTTAAAATTATTTGAAGGCAAATATGTGTTAAATTTATATTTATCTCGTGAATTTCGTTTCCTGTTGAAATTACCGGGCCGAGGTAATGAACCGGCAGCCAATCCTGCTGCAGGAGATTGCTGATAATTGCTTTCAATTTAAAATGCTTCCTCCCCTTAATGGAATTGATTGATTGAATGTTGGATAATTAATTAGAATTTTTTATACACGAGGGACGATTTGTAGCCGCCTAGGGGTGAAATACATCAACTAAGGAACTATAACTAAGTCGTGTCTTAAAATACACGTAGAATGTCCCACTTTTTTTACACCAAATGACTAAGATGAATTACATTTAATACATCAAATATTGAGTTTGGATCCTTTTGTAATTTCGTGATATTTCAAGAATATTATATGTTGGCAAAAAAGCCCCGGGACGGTTAAATAAAAAAAAGAAGATAAATGTAGAGCTACAAAACTTGAAACAAATTTCCTGATATACAAATATACTTCTATGCATATTCAGTATATGTTACTTCCACAGGGGGACGAGGGACGGCTCGCTAAGAGTCAGAAGACAATTCTCAATGTTCAGTTATGAGTTTGATCATTAGTGAGGGAGGGTTGACGTCTCATCGTGAAGTGTGGCACGGCTAAAGTAGCTCAACCATACTTTAACAGGTTGACGTTAAGTAACCGTACTCAAGTAAGCAAGTTTATGTTAATTTACTTTATTTGCAGTTACAAGTTGAAGGCCAATGCGAATGGGATGCCTGCTGATACTGCAGTGAGGAACGTTTAAACGACTTCATGTATATCCAGTTAAAAGTCTGATCACCATCATGTCTAGGTTACCGTCTGAAATTCCAGTAAGGAAGGCGAAGAATACCGTCCTTATTCGGTTAGAAGTTTGATTACCAGTGCAGGTGCGATGTATGCCATTGCGGCTGGAATTACGTCTGAGACTGCACTGATCAAGTTGAAGATATCCTGTGCATCTAGTTGTGGTAGGTTAGTATGCTAATACTGCAGTGTCCACAGCTAAGGGACAACCTATTTCCAGTTTCCAGGGACAGTATGATCGCCAGTACGCGTGGTACGTCGTCTGATACTACCACAGTGTGGCAATGTTGTAAGACTCCTGTATGTCCAGTGGTACGTTGTCTGATACAGTATATCCAGTTTATTTTTGATCGCCAGCGCGGGTGGGATGTCAGCTGATACTGCAGGGTGGCGGCACGCTAGCATATTAGACCGACACGTTACGCGTGCACGCTACTGCAACTGAGTGTACTTTGATTAGTACGTCTTTCAAAGCAGATTCTCTTAGTCCAGCAATTTTTTTTTAAGTTTTTAATCGAGTTTAAATATCGAGTGATACAAAAAGTTTTTTTGTTCGATCTTAAAAGTATGTCTCTTATTTACTTACTCTTATTTATTTACATTTCCTACTTATTTACTTTTTAGGAAAATATTTAAAGAACACACTGTCCATTGAAGAACCTACTCAGTTTTTAGCTCCATATGTCAATTGAGAAGCTACCAAGATTCGGAAGTAATCAATACAACAACGGAAAACTTGCCACGTAAGACTTGATCTCGACCCAAACCTCCGCTGGAAGAGAAGTATGAAGATTCCTTGTGAGAAAACATTTCACCAATACCCAGATGTGTAGTAATACATGTTTCATCTTTATGGCTCCCAAAAAAATATAATTTACAGTGTATAACAATAAATTTAACAGGAATGTTTTTTTTTTCAAATCTAAATTTCAATTAAATCATTTTGTAGAAAGGAAGTCCAAATCAGATTGTTAGTGGCTGTAAAGTATTATTGTGGGTGAAACGCATTAGTTCATGGAACAGATATTAAGCTGACCGCAAGTCATTGCATCCACTGTTCACACAAACTGCCATATTTATTTTATTTTCAAAACTTCTATGTGGCTATGAAAACTCATATAGTGATTAAATAAAGGGTAAACATAAATATAGTAAATACGTTTTTTATGGTATCTCTATGTATTATTACGAAGGAGTATATTTTGTATTTTGTACGAATATTTTACGCCCCCCTCTTGTGGCTAAGGATGCAAGCTGTCGTCACTGTCAGTGATGAAGGTACCATATCCCGATTATGCTCACAACGACAAAAACCAAGAACCGCATTTCAAGCAGGGTCCGACAATTCACTGGCACTCAATTAGCTTTGGGCTGCAAAACCACTGAGACGACTTTTAATACCATTGTCATGTGGAAAATATGTTAATTGCTTTATTTATGTTCATTTAGGCCGTCAAATTCTAAAAGCATAGTTTCTCTCTCCCACTTATGCAATTATTATTTTCCTAATTATTCATTAGCCGTAAATAAAAGAGAAAAAGTTACTGATCATGTATATTTTTATTGGCCTATTTTTAATAAAAACTTATTTTTAGAAAGGAATATTGACACTTATAGAAAGGAATCATTTTAACAAGTCCTACAATCATACCCTACATGATAGACACACATACAGGGTGTCTCACGTAAGGTGTCTCAAATCGATTACAGATCAACAATTTGTGCTACAATCTTGAAATAAAATCATTTCCCACTAAATTGACCCCAAGGAATAATTTAAAAATATGTTTAACGTTGTATAAATACAGGGTGTTCCAAAAATCTGGGGGTCACAGGTTCTAATATCGGAAATTTCAAATACAAACATCCTATTATACAACATTAGAAAGGTCTACTTAATACAAACATTTTGGTGGAAACAGAATGTTGTTATCTTTATTCGTTTCAAAATGGCGTCCATTTTTGTAGCCAAAATCAAAATTTACGGAATACCCTGTAACTCTTTTATTATTTGTCATAAATGACTTCTGATTCAAATAGTTATTTGAAATGAGCTAATCTTTACAATGATATGTCACAAGACTAAATTTATAAAAAAACTAAAATTTCAAAAATTTAATATTTTTGAAAATTTGTACATAAACAAAACAAAAAAAATTTAAATTCAAACACATGTCTTTTTGTACATCATATTAAAGCTCTCGTTAAACTGAACAACTTTGTAATTTACACTAATGCCGATTTTGTGGGTATAAAATATATATGAGAGTCTATAATTTATTCGTCATTTAAAGCTTGTTGAAACTTTTGGTGATCAATTATATTACATTTTTAATCAACAACTATTCATGTTTACAATATATAAACTAATGTACAAAAGCAAATACGATCATCGACACCAGGAAAAAAATATTTAGAGAACAGTTAATATATACAATGATCAGTTTAGTTAAAATCTTTCAAGAATTGTGGTACCTTTCTGAACACTAGTGCCATGTTAGATTATAATGAAAGACATGTACTCCAATTCTTGAATTGAAATATTGAATTATTTGTACCGATCAAGTTGTAGTTTATGGATCCCTAAATGAACGTAAGTAGTGGAAAAAGGGGGCTGCTGGCTCACTTCAAGGTCACCCGAGCGATGACGTCATCGAGGTCAATGACCTCACCGATGACGTCATCGATGACGTCATCGATGACTCAATCGATGACGTCATCACCAATGACGTCACACCCATGACGTCACAGAAATGACGTGTTGACGACGTCATCACCCCTTACGTCACCAAGATGACGTCATCGATGTCACAAAAGGTCAAGGTCACGCTGAAACCTAAAATTTTTCGGCACTTTTGCTGTTTCTCACACTACGCTCCGAGTTTCAGTCAGGTTCTCATGACCTTGACGACTTGGAGCGAAGTTAGACAAGAAACAGCAAAAGTGCCGAGAAAACTGCAAGTTTGCAACGTAACTCTGCCTAAACCGTCATGTGACACCGCTCGGGTGACCTTGAAGTGAGCCAACAGCCCCCTTTAGACCAGTACTACAACCGCGATGTGCACCCTACGACAGACACCGAGCGACTGACTGTCCAGCCCTGCGCACTCTAGGTATATGGGAAGTGGTGGGGGGAACTGCGATGACCTCGGGAAACTTGAAAATGTCAAGCCAGGTAGCACCGTTTCGGTGCTACCTTAAATTTACATGTTAAAGTGTGATGACCTTGAGGTTGACTGTGAACCTGGGACTTAGGATTGTCTTTAACAGCTTGACGTTTTTGCCAGAGTTTAAGTGTGGTGACCTTGAACTGGTTAAAATCAAAACTGCACAGCAGACTGCACAACACGGATGTGCACCCTACGACAGCCGCCGAGCGACTGACCTCCGGGCCCAGCGTACTCTAGATATATGGGAAGTGGTGGGGGAAATTTCAAGGTCATTCAAACGGAGTTTTAAAAAAGTCAAAGAGTAGAAAGACTACTCTTGTGAGTCTATAGCGATTTCATTGATAGTGAGTGCTTCGGTATGCCAAGTTGATCTGTACTGACACGCTCCTAAATAATGTTTGCAAAAACCTGCAAAATGATTGTTGCACAATTTGCAGCCAGTTAGCTGTTTTAGTTTAAATTCAATGCAACGTTCAGGGCAACAAGTGTACTTATGCCCTCTCATTTGGTACACATGGAATGTCTTCAACTTCGGTTTCGGCTTCTTCCAAGACTTGCACTTACACATGCACTGACCAAAAGCTTCACATGTTCTACAAGCCAGGCCATCCACCACATCAATGTCATTCGGCCATGAAAAACATTTCTGTTCGCAACAGTAGTTGAGTTGACTCTCCATGGTGCTGCGGTGAAGGTGCGCAATGAAATGATGCTGTAGTCAGTGAGAGTGCACCTTAAATAAACTTAGTGGAGGGGGAAAGGTCAAGGTCATTCAAACGGAGTTTTAAAAAAAGATGACTAGTTGTCCCCCTCCTCCTCGTCCGTCGTACTTGGAGAGCTGTCAGACGAAGAGCCCCGCGCAGGTGCTCCCCAGATGAAATGTATGTCTATTTGAAAGCGCAGGCCGGGATCTTGTACCATCAACTCCTTTAATCTATTACATACCAATTCCACTTTGTACACATTGTTAATAATCAACAACCAAGGCTTTGGCTGAACATAACGTGTAGTTGAGTCAGCCTCGCAGACAGTTACATCTTCCGGTGATATTGGAGTGTATAAATGTGTAAAATCTTGTTGCTGAGGCTGGCTTGAAGTTGAAGGTTCTGTGCCGACCTTGGTTGCATCAAAATTCAAATCCATTCTACATTCAAGAGGTCCAGGGTTCCCGTTGAATACATAGAGTAATTTTTGATACAAGACTTCCACTTCTGTCGCATCTTGTAAATGAACGGTCCACCGCAAGGGAAATGCTTCGTCCGTAGTGGAGTCAGCTTGAGAAAGAGTCCTGTCCGCCATGGTAGCTAAGCAAGGAATGAGGTGAGCTGCAGTCAGTTGTAACATTACCGAAAAGTAGAGGGGGAAATTCCAAGGTCATTCAAATTAGGTTTTAAAAAAAAGGAAGGAGTGGAGGGGGAAAGTTCAAGGTCATCCAAATTGAGTTTTAAAAAAAGGAAAGAAGGTCACTCCCCATCAGCCTCGTCGTTGTCTCCTACATCTTCATCCGCATCAGATTCACTGTATGGGTAAATCGGTGACATTGGTGAGTATTGCGGTGAGTGCTGACCGTTGTTGTCCTCCTGCCGCAATGTAACTTGCGACCAATCATAGTTGAAATTCATTTGTATTATGATCCCAGGGTTGTCCCGCAGTATTTCTTTCATCCGTTCGCAAATCGTTTCCAAATAGTGAACACTGTCGATGGATAGTGTCCAACCTGTACTCGTTCCAACATCAGTAGTGGAGTCAGCTTGGCTGATGGTGTTGTCCGCCATGGTTGCTTGTCGAACAAGGAATGACGGGTGATGTGATGCTCATGCAGGAACATGGTGAAGTGGTGGGGGGCGTGGTGGAGTAGTGGGGGAAGTTTGAAGGTCATCCAAACGGAGTTTTAAAAAAAGGAAAACCTACAAAGTAACATTGAAACTTTCCAATTGATGGTGGCGGGCGTTTTCTTCTGCAACCTTGCCGACACATGTGACTATGCCATACAGTATGAAAAGTACAACCATAATAAGGCCGAACAATAAAAGATAGCCGTTGACTATCATGATATTTTCTGAGTGGATCTGCTTTCTTCTTATCGCCCTCTCCTGCATCCTCTTCTCCAACTCGTGGACGAAGTCACAGCACGCGTGAGGACATCTTTCATCTGTTGGTAGGTTTGCCATTGTTGATGTTGTCGGTTTGGCTGTTGAAGATGGAATGAGGTTTCCAATTGTGATGTGCCATGTACACCAATAGTCAAGTGGTGGGGGTAGCGAAGCAGTGGAGGGGGAAGTTTCAAGGTCATTCAAACTGTGTTTTAAAAAAACCTATCTTGTTACTGAGCTCATATGTCAGTAACAAGATAGGTGTTTTTGCTCTTTTACTTCTTTAATATAATGAAAAAATAAACATATTCTACAATGGTTAGAACAAGAAATACAACTGCTAGTCAGCTGAAGTAATCCAAGTTGTCCGGCTTCATGGACGTCGGTGAGGAAGCTGTCGAGGAGTGTCCAGGCTCTTCCTTTGGCTGCCGGGTGTTCCGTATATTGCAAGCGTAGACTTGCACATTTATACGGTAGCCTCTTGCCACCATTAGCTGCAACTCCTTGTACAAATCGTTCAGCTCCTGTTGCGTCTTGATAGTCACCTCCTCATAGCTGGCACAGCTTACGTTCAGAGACATCCTGATGTTGCTAGGTTGGCTGCTGGAGTAGAAATGAAGCCGAGGCACAGCGCTTGGAGGTATATGAAAAAGTGGTGGGGATGTTTGCATTCAAACAGGTTTGACTTGTAGCGTGGTGGTGGGGGTAACTGTGAAATGCAAAGGTCAAAGGTCAAGGTCACCCGCGAAGTTTAAAAAAAATGCAACATATCAATATGTGACAAACTTCACATATTGATATGTTGCATTTTTTTGTCTTTTGTATTTTTTTTGTTTTTTTATGGTTTATTTATTTATAAAACATTACAATAACATATGTACAACAGTAAAACTTAAATCTAACACTGCTGCTTGTCGGCAATGTGGATGGTCAACTCGGTGGAATTACTACCCGTGCAACCGTGGGAAACCAGGTAGAGACAGCCGGGTTGGATGGAGCGCAGATCCTCGTTCTGGAGGAGATGGACGAACCGTTTCGGCAGGTAGACTTGGAACTTGGGCTCATCCCCCGGAGTGAATGGTGCCTCGCTAAGACTGCAGCAGATGGCCTCTCCAACTGTAGTCTCCATCTTCTTCATGGCGTGGATAATGTAGTGCTTCTCGTCTTTAAGTTCGGAACACTTCTTGACGGGTAGTATGGTAGATTTGGAGTGAGCATTGAACTGCTCAACCAAAGTTTGCAGGAACTGGTGAGATGCCATGGTCGAGATATAGATCGTCTTCTTCGTCTTCTTGCTGGGAGATGTTGTCGTCTCGGAATCTCGAGTAATACTCATGCCAGGTCCCGGTCTGCTCCTCACTTATATAACCCCCGTTACCCCCACCACTCCCCATTTCCCCACTTTGAAGGTAAGATGCGAGTTTATAGGCGTTTTTTAAAGCGCAATGTCTATCTTTTTCATGTTCTGGACTTTTAGTACAAATACAAACATTTTCCATTGTATACTTGTAATTTTTATCCAATTCCACATCATTAACCGGAACATGAGTAAATCCTTCGATCCATCTTTTCTTTTCCAGCCAATTTGTGTAAATATTGGTAAACTTGTCTGAAAAGTGATGCATAATGTGATACAAGTCCGTGTAACTTGTAAAACCATCATACCAATCAATATGATGGAAATGTTTTGAAATCCATCTGTTGGAGGTAGCGGCTTTACTAGTTAAAGATGAATAAGATCATGGTGGTTTAAATAATACCCCCCGTCGCAGCAGACCTGCGTACTCAGCGAATTTCCAAATTAGTAATATTAATTTTGACCGGCTAAACTTGTAAACAAAATTTCATCACATGCTCATAAATAGGGAAATAAATGTCTATTCTCCTTAAGATAAATATAGGGAAAGAGTATGCAGGTTTGCTGCCATGGGGGACACTAAAAGTAGGTTTTTAGCATATAAAAAATTTATTTCGACCATATAAGGCCATATAGTAAATTTCATCAATATCTATCCATAAATAAAAGAGTTTGCCTATTCTCCATATGATTAACATGGGAAAAGAGTATGCAGGTTTGCTGCGATGATAAGTACAAAAACCAAGATTTTTTACCTTAAATGGATGAATCTCAACCAAATGAAGCTAAATACCAAGTTTCATCCAAAAATATTGGTTAATAAGTGAAATATTAACACATCCTTAATCTCCATAAGATTAACATTGGAGCCCCAAAAGACAATGTACTGTCTTTAGACTTTGTAATATCTCGGTAACCAATGGAGATAGAGCAAAGCTTCAAAATGCTAAATTGTGTGTTTTTTTGAGCTAAATCCAATGGTCAAAATAACAATTTAAAATTTTTCAAATTTACATATGAAAAATGCAAAAAACCCATTTTTGGGGTACAAAACCCCCCAAAACTACCCCTTCCGGTAGGTCGATATGTCTGGTTTACGAACTCATCCGAATAAACGTAGGATTACACATCTCTACCAAATTTGGTGCCGATCGGACCATTTTTACGAGAGTTATCGTGTCTAGGGACACATATATACATATATATATATACATATATACATATATATATATAAAAATTTTAATGACTATTATTTTTGGTCTCTGGGCACCTCAAAACGAAAAAGTAACATGGTCCCGGGCTTAGGTCTTACCATGAGACCTACGGTAATAGCTTATTCCCTATGGGAAATTCGCTAAAAACGAATAAGGAACACTTGTATTCATGTCCAAAAACACAAGTTCTTTTATAATGAATCTATCATCATTACCACGAAACGCTTGAAACTCAATAATACCAGGCTTGGACTTTACTTGTTCTTCTTCTTCTCCCTTGTCCATTTTGAAGGTCACACGTCTGCTCATTATGAAGTCAGGAGGTCAACTGATTTCCACACCACGGTAGGTACTGCTTTTATACCAGGCCGTACAGTTGTTGGCGCGTTGGTGTATATTTAACGTGGGCACCGTCCCCAATAGGCCTAACCCCACAAAATGTTGGTTATTGTTTTAGAAACTAACCATTGTCATTTAAGTTTCCATCTTTATATTTTTCTTGTTTTCGTTTTCATCACTAACACTTGATTCTTCTCCTCCATCTTCCTCTTCTTCCTGTTTTACTGATTTCTTATGTAGTTGAGCGTACTTTTCCAATTGTCTCCACATTTGTACTTCATGAGGAACCCTATTGAATATAGAAGTATCCACAGGCCCGTACAATATAGGTGCGTCCGGTTGTTTGTCCAAAGTGTCTTCCAGATAATCTTTAATAATTGAACTTGAAAACACCAGTTGTCTCAAGTATCTTGTTATTGGTTCAGTTGCACAAGTTAGAATAAAAAACTCTTCTCGATTAAGTTGAATCTTGTTATCATGTCTTGTTGTGTCTCTAAACCGCAACTGATGATCACCACGATGTTTAACAATATCGATTTCCACATTTGAATCCAAAAGGCCTACTCTTGTCTTTCTTCCAAACATGTTACTACTTAAATAGCATTCTAGCAGATGCAAGTGTTTCATAAACGATTCCCAAGCAGTGTCCGTAAACAAAATCATTTTGGGCCCATGAGTTAAAATTACAGTAGGTGAATAATCCGTCGATTTCATAACACCGATTAAAACACTTTTGTCCAAACTTGATGAAATTGGATAAAATATTCGCAAGAATACCTCACTCAATATGTTAGGAGAAATATTATCTTCAATATCCCTTTTCCTCTTCTGTACATTCTTTCTTCTTTTACCTTTTTCCTCAACATTATTACTGGCGTGTAGTTGTCTGCAAGGGTTGTGTTCATCTCCTTCCGGTTGACCTTGAAGATCTAAAAAGTCGGATATCTCCTTCTCAATATCTACTACATTTTCTGGTGTACCACTAGGAGAAGCCATATTGAATACGATGCTACCCATACAAAAACAGGCAACAAACTGATGAGGAGCGACCTGAACGCTCTGCTTTTATACTCGCGGAATGCATTGGAATGTAACAAAACCGGTTTTTTACAATACATTTTTAACAATTCCAGTTAAAGGTGTGTATGTTACGATTTTATCATGTAGAATTAAACAGTATGCAGTTGTATTAGCCGGTATAGCCGCGTTGAATTCCATTTCTATTTTTATATCCACACTTGACGATTTTACCGATTCATTTTGTTTAGAACAATCGATTACAACTATAGGGTAACCATCTAAGTATTTTTCTGGTGATAGTAAAGGTGCATTTGTTTTACCGTAATATGAACTTTGGAATCTTGCATACATATCGTACAATATGCTGTACTTTTTATTAGCGAATGACACATTAAAATTATAGTATGGAAAAAATTGTGAATTTAAATAAACTTTAATATTTTTTAAGTTGCAATGATCAAATTGACCTGCATGTTTGGTGATGGTGTCTCTTCTGCCTGTTTGTAAACCAAATATAATATACCTGGCTCGTTCCACATAATTGGATGTTTTAACAGTCCAAGTGTGGCGATCCGTAGCTGGCAAACTGGGATGTTCATGAAATTCCCAACTTCTAAAAGGAATTACAATATCACGATCAGCCTTTAACTTTCTTAATAGTAGCATTCTATGCTCGTCAGCTAATTTAACATGTGGAACTCTCCATACAATTTTCTCTAATGTTAATTTCCATTCTAAAGTTGCATCTGTTGTACCGTCTGGAGCTTTAATAATGTCTTTATCGTTTGAAGATCTCAACAAAACTAATTCTTGTTTAACGTTTAATATTATTTTCCTATAATCTTCAGCAAAACCAAGCAACAAACGTAACGGAATATGAAAATCAAACTTTCCATTTGTATCTGGAGTAATTGTGTCTTTTGCAGGTAAAACCCATCCTGCAGGTTGTATTAAATTGGTTTCATTAGTGATATAGATGTTAATCCCTTTAAAGTTGTTGCAATACCTACTTTTTTAGTGGAATCAACTGTTACACCTTATATTTCATATCTAATTTCATCAAACAGGAAAGCCATGGGATTATTTATAAATGGAACTGTTGTACCAGTAGTAGTACCGTCCTTTTTAGTAACTTTTCCTTCAATATACAAGTAACTTTCACATGGTAGTGTGTAAATGTCTTGATTTTGTATGGGAATACGAATTTCATCGTTATTGTTTAATTTTGATGAAGTGTAAGGGTTGTGGGTGTGATATTCTTTTTCCCATAGGGTTTCGTCGAATGTTGGACCCTGAGCTATATCCAGTATATCCATTATCGGTTACTTTTAATCCAATTCTCTCTAAGAAACGAATGTTCTCGCGTGTTAACTCCTCCACAGCTGAAGAGCTACTAATGCGGTTTCCCGTAGGTTGTTCGCTTTTAAATGTTAAACCCATGAGTTTGTATTAAAGTGTTGATTTTAAATGTAATCTAACCGTAATAGGCTCTTCTCGGAAATCTATCAAGTTACCGTCTTGATCCAATACGTTCAACACGATGTCTGAAATGAAAGTGGTGTTCAACGGTAGATATACCAGGTTTTGTGGCTTTTCAACAATTTTAAATCCAGGTGGTACACTGGGGTAAAAAATATGTATTATATGAGTATTTGCTCCATCTCTGTCAGCTCCTTGTATAATGTTACAAGTTATGTCTATACTATTGACTTTTAATATTGTTACAGTTTGTTTACCAGAATGTGTTTTATTTGGTTCTAAAATTGCTCCATGTTTGGGAAATCCTAATAAATCACCAATTGAGTTGGGCTTAGTAAAATCGATATAATATTTTGAAGTAAGCTCAGCTTTCATTGTATTGTTATTACCTTTTAGTGTTATATTGTCTTTTCCCATTTTATTTTGCAAAAATTCATTAATATGATCAATTTCATAAGAACCTGTGGGTAAACTGCACTCTTCTAAGTCTGTAAACTTCCCACTGGCATCTTTTCCTTTATAATAATGCAATAAGTTATTTTTACCTTCTGTAACATTCGGAATAGAGTTGTAAGTTGTAAAATCCAACAGTGCTGCCTCCCAAAATCTTCCTTTTTGCAAGCGTAACGCTGGAAAAAGGATACTTCGTAAAGTGGACGATTTTCCCGTTAATGATACTGTATAGGAAGACATCTCAATAGTGACTGATACTTTTAGCTAGAAATTCCAAACATAAATGACCGCATATTGAAGTGTTATCAGGTTGTTCTCTTTTATAGTTGTAATATATGTTTTTAGCAGATTTAAAGTAATGTTCAAGTTCTTTAGGTGGTGGCAAATTTCCAAAACTATCAAAATAATATACATTGCTATTTAGTTTCTTATAACACACCCAATGGGTGCCGGACCCTTCAGTATTATCCAAATTTACGATTCCAGTCTCATTTTTCCATATTTTCTTTGGTAAACTGTCTTTCATGAATACTCCGCGAAAAAATGGTATTTTTAAACAGGAAATATATCTGAATAATTCAACATTAGTCAACGCTTTATGTGGTATAACTAATTGATTTCTTTTATTTAATATGCACGATACGGTCTTAGGTATAGACCTGCCCCGTTTTTTACCATTGACCATATTGTTTGTTTTTTATTTTTTTTCTTCGTAGAACGTCTTTTTAGTCTAATATTACCACCATGTTTCTTCATGGTTGATCCTTTTTTATTCCTACCCCTCCTTTTTCCACCTCCTACCGCTGTTTTAGCCTTCATACCTGCTGTTACCGCTAAAGCTGCTGCTTTTTCCGCAATACTAGCGTCACTAGACTTTACTCGTTGCCAAGCTATATTCGCTAGCTTTTTATCTGCTATTGACCTATTTTTTGAATCGGTAAACGTGGAATATGCGATATCGTGTTCTTTACAAGCCTGATCTAACTTATTTATGCCTGGATCACCTCTTTCCAGTCGTTTTTTCAATTTAGTTCCTGGTCCGCAATACTGATAACCTCCCGGTATGTGAAATTCGTATGGTAAAGCGTCTATTGCTCTATTTACGATGGATCCTACTGGAATACGATTTAAAGCTTTACTTAACAGAGAAACCGCTGTGGACGTGATACCGCCGCCTTTCCGTATAGTGTCTCGATATGGACTGGTGTAATGAAATGCCATGATTGTCTTTTATATTCGAAAAGCGTAACCTATGTGTTACATCTATGACAGGTTGCACATAAATGAAGTCATTTATTGAGTTATTTAATTAAATATCAATATCACCCAAATCTGATGATCTAAACTTTTGCGTATTAGGGTTAACAAAGTATTTATTAAAAATTTCTCGTTTAATCCAACCACCTCTCGCAGATTCAGCATAAGTATTATGACCCGATTTTCCTTGAAGAATATCTGGTGTAAAATGATTGTGGAAATCAAATAACGCATTACCTAAAACTTTTACAAGAAAATTAACAGTGACGGCATTATCCACATGTTCAGGGTCTTTAAGGTCTGTTATACGTTTATTATTACAAGTATACACTTTACTATCCTTTAATGATGTTGTGATGGTCTGTCCTACAGTTGCGGCATCATTTGCTTCTCTTCCTTCTCGCAAGTTTTTTATTGTAAAATTATTACATGTAAAATATCTAAAGCTATGATTTGGATCTAGATGAACAGTTTGTGTTAAAGGAGCTGCATCTAAAGGACTACGAGCCAATGACAAATTTGATAATACTTTATCCATACAATCCCAAACATTATTTTTTAATGTTAATAAATAAAATTTCTCATTACCTTGTACAAATACATCCCCTTGCCGCGAGGTTGTTTCTTGTTTTAAGGTTTCCATCATTTGACCCACTGTTGCACCATCTGATGGTGCTGATCCATCTTTTACATTAGCCAAACAATTACCAAGACAATCGATAACTCCCACATCACGTATGACACAATGATCTTTTATATATATTTTAGATTTACAGCATCATTTTCATTTTTTGGATAACCTATATCGTTAATAACAAATTTATAAAAAGAAAATCCATCTTTTGTCTTTTCAGGTATTATAGAATGTAAATACCGTTTATTTACGCTGTATTTTTCCTCTTTAGGGTCATCTACGTTGGATATACGTTTATTGTTAGCACTATACGTTTTTCCATTGAATTTTAACGTATTTTTCAATTCAGATGACAAATAACCTTTGTTTATTGCATCACCGTTTTGATTTGGTTTACCAACGTTGATAATTCTATGATTTTCTGCATCATAAGTGTTATTTTGTAGTCTTAATGTTGGCGATATCTTTTCCTTTAATATTTTTAAATTTATTGCATCGTTTTCATCCGTAGGATCTTTTATGTTTTTTAACCTTTTATTACTCATATCATAATCCCCATCAGGTGTTTGTGGTAAACCAGCACTTCTTTTTAAACTATTCGCATAATATAACCCATCCGAGGAGTAACGTCCGAACTTGTCGACACTCATGGTGCAACTGAATATTATTCTAGGGAGTAACGCATTTTTATAAGATTACCCCACGGTTTCGGAGTTCATCCACTAAAGCCACCCATTCGTTTTCCAATCCAGTATGACCCGCTTCTTTAGCTTCATGTATTAGTTTCATTCTATCCACCAATTTATTGATATTATTGTAATAAATCACATGTGTGTTATATAGTTTCTTCATTAAACCTGTACCTGTAACAGATTTGTTTCTTTTTCTTGGTTCTGCAGCACTTATATCCAAAGTGGATGACACAAACCTTCGTTTTACAGATTTTCTTGGCATTATCGGCATTGGTTGTCTTCTCGTTGTTGGTATTAACTTGGATACAAATTCTCTATATTTTAAAGACCTAGATCTAAAAACTGGTTGGTCAGCTAAATATTTTCTCCTGTATGAATTGGTGTGTTCCAAAATCTGTTTATATGCTTCCATGTCTTCTTCTTTAACTAACAATTCTAAAGGCTTTTTTCAAATAATAATTCAAATAATCCTCTTGTGCCCTTATATCTTTGATTACCAACAATAATATTATCATGTTCATCAATGTTTACCGGGCTATTACCAACCATTAAACCTTCTTCTGTTAATCTTACTCCATAACTATGGTAGTTTTTATTAGGATTTATTCCAGCTAACATTTTTATCATGTATTTCCTTCCTAAAGGTCCTTTGTTATGAATGTTTTCACCCAACAAGCTTATGTTTGACGGACCTTCCCTTGCTTCTTCTTTTTCCTCTTCACTAGCGGTTGATACATCTTCATGTCCTCTTTTAGCTTTTACTTCATATAATTCTCTTATACCACTATAGTCTGGTGATTCTAGCTCTCTTTCGGGTTCTCCACCGGTAAAACCACTATATGTAGAGGATTCCGGGTCTTCATCACTAAAATCTTCTGATTTTACATTTTCTCTTTCAAACTTTATAATAGGTGCAATTGCATCTCCTTCCAAAACGGGTTTAGCAAATTTTTTGTTTAATTGTTTCAAGGGTTCAGTAATAGGTTTAAAAGTAGATTCAAGAAATTTCTCCCTTTCGCTAATACCTAATTTTAATGCTCTGTTTTTATCCCGAATAGAATCACTAAGTGATTTTATTTCCTTTATTAACTTTTCTTGGTTAACCATGTTTGTAGCAAGACGTGTTGTACAACAATGAATGTTTTACATCATGATCAGTGTATTAGTATAAATTTATCAAATCCTATCCTGTATCGACCATTGTTTAGCGGTTGTTCCTTCATAATTGTTAAAAACCCATACTTTTCAGCCCAAGCTTTTCCACACAACTCTTTAAATCGTTCAAATGACATATCCGCACTTACATGATCATAATATATGTGTTTTAGGTTGGTTTCATCCTGTTTAAATACAATTAACATGTTTGCATTGTCTCTAATGAGCTGTTTCGGTATTTTGCTGTAAGTTTGACCAATATAAATGCTATCTATGTTGTTATGTCGACCCATGGCGAAGTAATTCCTTATTGTATTTTGATTTTCACAAGATACATCGTCAAATATAAATACTGAGAATGGTTTAGCCTCTTGCGGTTGCATGACACTCACGCTTGCGTTAAATTTAAAATATTTAACTTCAGGCACATTATTGAGTATTTGTTCCAATAACTGATATTTTGGTTGTTGCAGTGACTTTGAAAATACATATAAATTATTAAAACGTAATCCTTTAGGGTTAGTAATCAAATTGAATACTACATTTGTTTTTCCACAATTGGAAGGACCGGTAACGAGACAACGCACCGTGTTTGGCAACAAAGCACCGTGTTTCCCAGTGTTAAATTGAGAACCATCCACTGTAAGTTCATCTATATTATTAATAGTAAAATTGTCTTTTTGCGGTATTATCTCCATCCTTTGTAATGGTTCAACCCAAAATGATTCTCTATCGTTATATTAGATCCTTTTTAGGTATCCAAGAATCTTCCGTCTTATTAAATCCTAACCATCGTACTTTAACCTTATCTTTTTTCCGTTGCAACACCTTTTCAACTAGATATACATCACCTACTGTTGATTTTAACATTTCATGTCCATAAAAACCTCCTTCAAGCAATTGTCCTTTATTATCTTTTAAAATGTAAGTTTCTGCTACTGTAGGTTGCACCTTAAATACGGTAAATACCTCATTTGTCCAGTTCGGAAGATATCTTTTACTGAATACACCTTTGTATTTGCTTATTCGCACTTTATCACCAACATTAAACCTTTTAGGCTTTAGTTTTTCAACTTTTGGTTTAGTATTCATTTTTATACGTTTTAATACAAGTTTTTCATTTTTATTAGTCACCAGGCTTGGTTTCATACCGATAGTTCTATGAAACTTGTTATTGTAATCGCTTATAAGTTTTGGTAACATATCAATCCATACGTGTGATCCTCTGTTGGAAAACATCTTATACATCGCACCTTTTAAAGTTCTGTTAAATCTTTCAATTATTGATGCTTTTACCTCTGAATTGGTTGAGTAATGGTTAATGTTGTGTTTTTTCATTAAATTTGCAAATTCCTTATTAAAATATTCTTTTCCATCATCAGTTTGTAAATGTTTTATAGTATGTTTGTCTCTTTGTATAGCTGTTTCCATTGCTTTTGTAACACTTTTACCACTTTTATCTTTTAGTGGTAAAGCACCTGCCATTTTTGAAAAACAATTAATAATAGTCAATATGTATTTAAATCCTCTATTTTGTTTACTATAAGGAATCATTTCGATTAAATCCGCTTGATATAAATCATTTATTCCTTTTATCACTGTATTTATTCGTGGAAACTTTCTTCTTGCAGGTTTATGAAGTTCGTTGACAATTTCTTGCTTCAAGTCCTTCATATTGCAGGTTTGAATGTTTCATGTATCACATGTATAATCACAATGAATGTTGTCTTAAATATTCACATCATTTATATAGGTCAAGGTCATCCAAACTTGTGTAAAAAATGGGGAACACGGCGTTTGACTTGCCGTGTTCCCCATTTTTTACGGAAGGAGAAAGGAATAAGGTCGAAGTTGTAGAAGGACGAAGAATAGGTTACTAGTCGATAGGGTTTAGAGAGTAGTGGCCAAAAGGAAGAGTGTGAATTTTATCCGGCATAATATGCCTTTTATCATCTCGAGCTGATAGTGCCCTTTTAACTTCAGTGACACTGTAGACCTCATGTTTAAAGCTTCTGATAGTGTTGAACGTTGCAGACATTGTAGAATCTTCAAACAAGCAGGTCTTGTAATGGTCAAATGTCACATGTTTCTTCAAGTACGATGTTTTGACTCCTTTTGCTTTCTTGACTGTCGGTGTGTTGTTCTCGTTGTACATTTTAAATGAATACAATTTTGCCATCAGTGCCACTATTTCTTCTAAAGGCATTCCATTTGCTTCATCTTTAAATTTTCCGATTACTTTTTTATTCTTTTCATTGTAGTTTGGATGGTTCTTCGGATAGTCATAGAAGTCAAAATCGTCTTTGTATGGGAAACTCCTTAGGTCTTCATAAGGTCTTCTTTCTTTGCTTCACTTTTCCAACTCGTAGTGGATACACATTGTTCGAATCATCTAAGCCGAACACGTTAACAGAAACACCTGGATTTTGTTTCTCAAATTTTGCAATTTGATTAAGACTCACAGGATACGACATTCCTCGGAAGTTGTAGCGGTGTTCGTTTTCATAATATTCCCTACCAACTCTACAAGGATTATGTTTTACATACTTAGTTAGCATCGCATACTTAAAACATTCATTATCCCCGTTTGTAACATTTCTGCAAGAGTTGGTGTCTTTAATTTTCTTTGGTAGAGGGATAAAGCTGCTACCCCTCATACCATATCCATGCTTGTGAACCCTCACATCCATACCTTCGATCGATGATAGCGTCCAGCCAGATCCTCTTCCTTCATGTTCTTGGAGTTTCATTAACAGTTCATTCAAACATTCTTCTAGAATTTCGTTGATATCAGATGTGGTTGTAAGGGTTCGGTTTTTAGCAATGAATGCTCTCGGTGAGTTTTCACCATCGGTATTAGTAAACATAGCCTCCAACACCAATCCAAATTTAATAAAGTTCAATCTTGCCAATTCTTCCATCAATGTTTTTACAACTAAATTTTTAGCTTGGGTTATAAAGTTTTCCAATTCCAATTGCACATTATTAATTTTGAAATGAGTTACAACTGGTCCTGGCAAGGCTGTGGTGCGCAGTTGTCTTATATCTTCCACTTCTTCTGTATCCTCTTCTTCCATATCCTCTTCTCGGGTACGCAGTTGTTTTACATCTTCCACTTTTTCTTCCGTATCTTCTTCTTCCATTTCCTCTTCTTCAATAAATCCTCCAGCTGTAGATGGTCCAGCTCCGGCAAATTGAATAACACTTGGTCTTCTTCTCTGCATTAGCTGTAGATAGCTAGCCCAGTCGTCCATCTGCTTCTGGGGTTTTTCCAAAAACCGATCAATCGCATCCAAGTCTTTTTCACTTACTACAATCTCTTCTTTTCCGTCCTCTTCATGATGCAATTCTCGGTGTAACTGTAGATAGCTATCCCACTCATCCATCTGCTTCTGGTAGTTTTCCAAAAACCGATCAATCGCATCCAAGTCTTCTTCACTTACTACAATCTCTTCTTTTCCGTCCTCTTCATGATGCAATTCTCGGTGTAAAACAAAGATATCTTCGTCTTGGAAAAACTCACCACAAATATCGCAAAGAGCCATTTTTTACAGTTTGGCTTTGAGTGTGCACTCGGTGAATGTCCACGCAATAATGAGCAGCGCGCTCAACCGGATCCCTTTATACCCGAGGTTGAAGGGCGGGGGAAGGTGACGTCATATACATCCGGTTTATCAATCATGTAGTAGATTTGGCTTTTAAACACCTATTTTCAATATATATTCTTCAACAGCCTTGATAAACCAATGATGTTTGGTCTAAATCCACTACTTTGTACAAGTTTTTTTCAAAGATGTCTGTTTCAGCAAGTTTATGTGAAACAAGGTCATTTGGAATTATTATTTTCAGCGGGGATAGAACCATGGTATAGAAGTCGTGTATCCATCCAATTGGTTTGCCCTTTTTATACCCCCACCAACTATGCATTTATGTGGGTCAAGGTCGCGTAAAGATACCCTTTGAGCGGGGGATAAACCACTAAGCAGCATGCTAGTCCATTGCCGCAAAGTGATCTATCCCCAGCTCTGTTCTACAAAACCTCAATCAAGTCCAAGTCCTAGTTTAACACTTGGTTGGGAGAATTACATTAGTTTGATACTTATTTCTACCGTTACACTTGCACCATTCTCAAAAAGATATAAATAATATAATCCTGGATACTGTTCTTTTTCACGTCCTGCATGTTCCTTAATAAAGTCGAAAGCCAATCTTTTTGAATATTCATTATGAAACACTTCTCTTACACAAACAAGAATTTTTTCTTCCAGAAATTTCACTTGAATTGTTGATAGTTTGCTTACATCATCCTTGTCTATCAGGGGTAGCTTGTAGGTGAAAGTATTTGGCGGTAGTTTGTGCGTTCTATCAAGTAAACAACAAAATTTTTTATACAATTTCTGCTCATTGTCTGTAATACTATTAATACCAAACAGATTATAGTACGAAGGATCATAAGGTATACGACGATACATTTTCAGAACCAGTCAGCATGAGAGCTGGAGCTAAAATGAGAAGTGCGTGCAACCCAGCCGCCTTACATCCGCACCGGGTGACCACGCCCAAGGTACCCGGAAGGGGGGGGGGGTGGGGGGGGGTCACTTCTCGTCCGGAGCAAAAAACTTTTTGGTCAAGGTCAAAAATTTTTCCCCAAAAAAAAGTTCAGGGGGTGGGTGGGGGTGGGGGAGGGGGTGGGGGAGGGGGTGGGGGAGGGGGTGGGGGAGGGGGGGGGGTCATTGCTATATTTAGGTCAAGGTCACGAAAAAACTTTAAAAAAATTAAGCCCCACCTGGGGCATTTAGGTTGCCATCGCTGTAGCCTCCTAAGAGACACAACTATGACAACTGGGCAACATCCAATGTCGTCTACCCTTCGCCACGCGAGACTTGTAAACATTTACTGCATTGTCTTTTCAATAGCTAACAAAGATTCATTTACTTAATTTTGAGTTTCCAGGAGGAAACAAACTGAGGACACCCTAATGGCTTACGTCCTCGGTCCGAGTGCAGAGGCCGCCGCAACCTTTTGCATGCCAGCGTACAAACGGACATACTCCCACAACCCCAGCCGCAACCTGTTGCATGCCTGAGAGGAGCCTAACAATACTTCAAAGTGACTTTACACGGGGGCCTACTCCCGTAACCCTATCTTTAATATTTTTAATTTAGCAATGCAGTAAATTTTTACAAGTCCTTTGTGGGTCAAGGCCACACGGACATTAAAAAATTTCGGCCCCCGTACATCCATGGCGAACCACGAATGTTCGGGGGCCTTGGGGACTAAAAACACAAATAGCTAACAAAGATTCATTTACATAATTTTGAGTTTCCAGAAGGGAAACTAACTGAGGACACCCTAGTGGCTTACGTCCTCGGTCCGAGTGCAGAGGCCGCCACAACCTTTTGCTTGCCAGCGTACAAACGGACATGCTCCCACAACCCCAGCCGCAACCTGTTGCATGCCTGAGAGGAGCCTAACAATTATGAAAAGTGGCTTTACACGGGGGCCTACTCCCGTTCCCTGAAGTTACAATTTACTTTGAGCTGTGAAAAACGCTCAAGGGGAAATGCTAAAACAAGCGTATACACTTTAGATAAATATAACACACTTACAACACACAATTGAGCTCAACATGGTAAATGCTGGAACAAACACATATGACAAACAAGACACACAGGATAAAAGACAAACAAGACACACAGGAGACATAGGGTACAAGTAAAACACTCTTATATAAAACAATTCCCAATACCCAAACACAAGCGCAATATCTTAGAAATAATACAAGTCTTAAAGTTAGAGTAGACTTCGCTAAACAGTGAAGGCGCCATTCAGTGTTTAGTGAGGCCTATGGCGGTCCGTCCCGATCGTTCACGTTCAACGCGCGGGAGCGGACTGCGAGCCGGCTGTGGCCGGGCCGCCTTATATCCCCACCGGGGCTGCCACGCCCAGGATATCAGGGGTGGGGGAGGGGGTGGGGGTGGGGGAGGGGGTGGGGGTGGGGGAGGGGGTGGGGGAGGGGGAGGGGGTGGGGGAGGGGGGGGTCACTTTTCCTCGGGGGGGGGGTCACTTCTCGTCCGGAGCAAAAAACTTTTTGGTCAAGGTCAAAAATTTTTCCGAAAAAAAAGTTCGGGGGGGGGAGGGGTGGGGGAGGGGTGGGGGGGGTCACTTCTCGTCCGGAGCAAAAAACTTTTTGGTCAAGGTCAAAAATTTTTCCGAAAAAAAAAAATCGGGGGGGGAGGGGGTGGGGGAGGGGGTGGGGGGGGGGTCACTTCTCGTCCGGAGCAAAAAACTTTTGGTCAAGGTCAAAAATTTTTCCGAAAAAAAAGTTCGGGGGGGGGCTCGCAAAACTTTTTCCGGGGGGGGAGGGTTAAGTGGGTCAAGGTCACCCACAACACTTCTACTCTAAGTGTTGGCTATACCCCCACCACAACTGAGTCCCTAGGCTGCACAAGACCGCTCCGCCAGTATGTCTCCAGCTTCTATGCGGTACGTCTCGCTGTTCTCTAACTCTCTATATGTAAGTATTTTTACAAGTTTTGAATCTAGGTCAATACACTTCAACTCTGGGACGATATCGACTTGTAGTATTTCTGTGTTTTTACTCAAGGTCATCACACTTTAACTCTAGCACGTCGGTTATCGTACCAGAGGTGCTCAATAACCTAACTTGTAATGTTTAGGCTGGCGTTTGCACGCCACGTGGTATCGCCATGAGTGTCCCGTCCAAATTTTAAGTTAGATTAATTTTACTGTGATCTTTTCCATTTCCAATTCGTTTTGCCTAAGAGTGCGGTGTCGCTTTATAAAGTGGTATTTCTCTAGAGTTATTGAGGATTGCATGGATACAATTACTTTATTTATACGGCTCTTCACCTTAGAGTTTAACAGAACTTCTACTTTGACTTTTCTTCCTTGCCCCTCACAGCCTAAGCTGTACAGTAAGGTCTTCTAGTGCCACCTCTGGCCGAGAGAACAGTGTGTTGACTGTAGGACAGCTCATGGTGAAGTGATGCGATACTCCGGCGTACAACCTCACCTTCCCCCACCACTGTGACCTTCCCCCACTCCTGCTGTTTCCCCCACCACTTTTCCCTTGACTCATGCGCTACCAACAGTCTCTCAGTATTGTGCGGACTTTTGTGAGGGAAAGCCATGTCGCAGGACACTTTGGGTAAGAAACTTAGCCGTGTTAAGACTTTATTAGTTGCTCACTGTCCACCACTCAAAGTCAAAAGGGTTTCAACTTTGGCTAAGTGGCGAAAACTGTTGCGCGGGCACCCTAAGTTTTATACTAAACAGACTAATGTAAGTTTTACTGATGAGGATTTGTTTAAAATTTTGGATGAAATGACTTTTCCTTGCAAAGTTCAGTTAGTTGCTCCCATTCCTGACGGTTTAGAGTCTTAGTCTTTTGAGCCAATATACCTAGAGTGCGCGGGGCCGGACAGTCAGTCGCTCGGTGTCTGTCGTAGGGTGCACATCGCAGTTGTACTACTGGTCTAAAGGGGGCTGCTGGCTCACTTCAAGGTCACTCGAGCGGTGTCACATGACGGTTTAGGCAGAGTCACGTTGCAAACTTGCGGTTTCCTCGGCACTTTTGCTGTTTCTTGTCTAATTTCGCTCCAAGTCGTCAAGGTCATGGGAACCTGACTGAAACTCGGAGCGTAGTGTGAGAAACAGCAAAAGTGCCGAAAAATTTTAGGTTTCAGCGTGACCTTGACCTTTTGCGACATCGATGACGTCATCTTGGTGACGTAAGGGGTGATGACGTCATCAGCACGTCATTTCTGTGACGTCATGGGTGTGACGTCATGGATGTGACGTCATTGGTGATGACGTCATCGATGACGTCATCGATGACGTCATCGGTGAGGTCATTGACCTCGATGACGTCATCGCTCGGGTGACCTTGAAGTGAGCTAGCAGCCCCCTTTTTCCACTACTAACGTATAAACGTCATTGCTCAAAAGTTGTTGATAAGTAAATCTTATTTTCGTTTTATGAGACTAGTAATTTTCAATAACGTTTATAAGTCATTTTTTTAATACTGAACCACAGACAAATTAACTACTTTGAAAAATCAGTCAGATTTTTCCGATATAAATTATTTTTAGGACTGTTGGAACAGAGACTGCGTATAGCAGTGAACAGTTATTTATATAATACAGGGTTTCCCTTAACTCGCTACCTACCTCTTAAGGCATTATTCCTGACCTAAAAACAATATAAAATATAATATTTAAAATTAACACAGCCGCCATTTTGTATTATTGAAGAATAATGTTTTTAAAGACCGGTTTGATTTAATAAGTTAAAACTTGGTATACAACTTTTTGAGGCAAAATTAAAGAAAAATAATAATTTTATTTTTTCAAAATCATAATTCTAAAATAGCGGCTGTTTAAACTTTTTAACCCTTAATTGCATTAAAATACATAAAATATCAAGGTGTGTTGTTCAATGGGGTTTTTAGCAAATCTGATTTAAAATTCAATGATGTAAAAATTATGAAAATAGGTTCATAAATAAGCGAGATGGAGCAATTTAAATACAAATCGTCCCTCATCTGAGCGGGTTGCCGCGCGAAAAGCGCGGTCGAGGCGCGGCACCAGTTCAACAATGGGTTTTAAGAGTCATTTTCACCCCTGGGCCAGTAGCCCATTGTTGCGCAGTCGGCAATGTTAATCATATGGCTTTTATGCTAAAACATGGTATGGCATTCTCATGCTTCGGACGCCGTTTTTCAACCGATTTTCTTTAAACTTGGTAAGTGTTTAGTTGAATAGTTATTCTATGTCGCTCATACCTCGGAATTTTGACAATTTAACAATTATTACTAAGGAAAATCGAGTTATTTTGCGATGCCTCAAAGAGCAATATTTGTTAAATTTTCAAAATTCCGAGGTATGAGCGACATAGTATAACTATTCAACTAAACACTTACCAAGTTTAAAGAAAATTGGTTGAAAAATGGCGTCCGAAACAGGAGAATGCCATACCATGTTTTACCATAAAAGCCGTATGATTAACATTGCCGACTGCGCAACAATGGGCTACTGGCCCAGGAGTGAAGATGACTCTTAAGACAAACCTTCTCCCGGAGAAGACTACCCTGAGTTAAATCCCTTTATCTTGCTTGCTTGTTTTTGAACAGATTTCAATAATGTTTACATCGTTGGATTTTAAATTAGATTTTCTAAAAAACACCTTATACAAACTTAGCTACCTTACGTAGTTTTCGTGCAATTTAAGGTTAAAAATTTTAAACAGCCGCCATTTAGAAATTTTTTATTAATTTTCTTTAATTAGAACTTTGTCAAGTTTTCACTTATTACAACAAACCGTTCTTAAATTTAAAATAATTCTTTAAACGATACAAAATGGCTGCATGGTTAACTATGGAGTTTTGGAAATTTCGAATATGATATTTTGACTTGTCTTTAGATAAGGAATAGTACTTAAAGAGGTTGGTAGAGAGATCAAGGACACCATGTATAAATATAATTTCTATGTACTACTTAGAACTTAAGTATCAGATAAATAACGTGTTTTATGCAATGCTATTATTTCTTTGGTAATATTTTTAATTCAAATCAGTGCCCCTTCATTAATTAGTTTTAACTTTCTTTATGACTTTTTAATAAACCTATATCTATACCTTGGTAAGACAACACGAAAACTCATTTCGAGTATTTTAATTGCCTTTCACTAGTGGCTGATATCACTTATTATCAGGATTACTATAAATATCAGGGGTCGACTCCAACGTCTAGTGCGTTAATCACACTAACGATGCAAAATCTGCAGCGTCAGGCTTGAACTCGGCCCAAACCTACTGACTTACGGCGACGTGAGCTGACAAATGCCATCTCGATCATTTACTTTCAGGCGTTTAACGTGTACATTGCGTACATTGCTCTTAGCTAAAATGAGGGAATTAAAATTTCTTTATATTTTTGTAAAAAAAAAAAAATTAAAACCTCTTAATTCTAGCATTATTATAATATTCTATAGTCCGGTATATCATTTTTTTCAATTCCAACTTTGATATGTGTAAATTTGATGTGTATATTGTCTTGTGAGTTTTGTGTATAGTATAACGGTACAGTGGTTAGTGGTATATATTTATTCTTGAGTATAAAAGTATGTCCAACGTTCACAATCTCTTGGGAAGTGTGTTGTAAGTATTTATGAGTACCCATCCTGTCAAAATACCCTGTTGAATTTCGTCACCAAGGATATTCAGTTACGAATCAAGTTGCATCTTACTTAAGTGCAAGAGTTGAGGAGTTTCAAACAGTAAAAAAGGTAGACGGTGTCGAAGTAATAAATGATACAGTAGGCCTACAATAATTATTTAGAATTCCTAATTTATTAAAAATATTTAATTTTTTAAATTTGCTATATATTCTTTAGTTAAATCTCAGGCCTTTCATCATCAACTAAGACATCATCAGACAAACATCACTGTCAAGATAACACAACCAAATCAGGCTGTATTCGTCTTATAAAGGTAGCCCAACAAAAAATGAATGAAACTCATTGGATATTTGGAACTTTTAGTTAGTAATAATTATTTAATTTTATTAATATCTCTCTAAAATGCTTACAGTACTATTTTCTATAGCAGATTCTCTTTAATTAGTATTAAAACGTAGTATTAAAACAGATTGGTAGCCAGGTGAAATGAAAGAAGATGAGATCCTCAAATGAGGATCAGCCTTTGAGAAATAAAAGTCCTCAGGGCGCTCTTAGGTTAGCTGGAGGAGGAACACCTCAATTTTTGATCTATATAGAACACTAAAAAAAACGTGAGACACTTATAGTCCCGACTCCTTGCTAGAACCCTTTTGTGTCTATTAAGGCAAATGATCTGGAGAAGACTGAAATTGTACTCGGATAGAAGTCTGAAATATGTTAATTTTAAAACAAATATTTGTAAATTCCGGTGTAACGATTAGTACTTTTTGTAATAAGTACCAAAAAGAAAAAAGACCTCGAATTTTTACGGCAAAACGAGCAAAACTGCAATAACTCTACGTATTAAAGTCCGTGAGGTCAGATTTGTGGCAAATTGCTCAGAATGTATATTTAAAAAATTATATACACCGTGGGAAAAAAGTCTGGAAACTATTTAATATTTTTACAGTATATAAGTAATAAAACTAAAACTTTGGAAAATTGGTTTTGATTGACAAAGTCTACTTTTTAAACTACTTATTGTCCTTGGACCTCCAAGGATAAAGATATTATACTGCTTCCAGACTTTTTTCCATACTGTATTATACGCTATAGGCAAGATATCCAAGACTTTCTCTTGGGGGTATTTTAGCGAAAGTAAGTGGAAAAATTCATATGTCTTCATATGCTGAATAATTTGCCGCAAATCTAACCTGAAAGGTTAAATGTGACGGAACGCATTGGATTATTTAATTTTGTCCATATTATTTTAATAACATTTTTAATTTGATCTCCTGCCATGTTTTGGAGATTGTCTATTTGAAATCAAGTTTGCGGCTTTCGTTTTGTTCTTAAAATCTCTTTACAATGATACGTTACTTGTTCGGGGTTGCTATTTAAAACCCCTCCCAAACCAACCTTCTTAGGGAGAAGGACGAAACAATTGTTATAACTTTTGTTCACGGTTATTGCTACAATATATTCTTTCTGTATGTTTTAAACTTTAAAAATTAAATGTTTATTTAATAGTTAATTTACACACTACACATAACCTGTGTCGTATTTTGAAAGTTTTTTTTAGTCCATGTTCTGTAAAAATCCCTGTAAATACACGTCATTTATAAAACTTTTTAAGAAATTGAACCCGCCTTTGGTGCTTAAGACAACTTGGAAATGAATTTTAAAAATTCTAGCTTTTATCATTATAAAACAGAAGACAAAAACGCTGCGATTTTTATTTCTTCAGCTACTTTAATTCACCTACATTGAATGCAATGGTGGCCATTTTAATTTGTTTACACTATTTTATATCACAAAATAATAGATATATTTTAAAAGCATTACCATAGTATAAGATATAGTTGCAAATTTAACCATACATTAGGTTGTCATTGCCGCAAACAATGACGGTGGGAACCGTCAATGCTGTGTCGAGGCGTGCCGAGTGATAAATGGACTCCTGTTAAACGAGAATCGGTCTATTATTGCACAGATGTCGCTACTGCCACCTATGCGATTTACCACAACGTACCACAAAATTATACAATATAATATCCGATTATTATCTCAATTACCAACCGACAGTAAATAGTAGTTTTCATCACTAGGAGCAAAAGTGGGTCTTTTTGGTGCGCAATCGAGTTTTTAAAAACGATTAAGCATCAAAAAGACACTTTTGCTCCGAGTGATGAACAACGTTTTTTATCATAATGCAAAATTTGGAGTTCGATCCTTAAAAATATTAACTATAAAGTTGTATTTTCGAGGTTATATTTACAAAGTAAGTAATATGCAGTGTTTACATTTCTGTTATTTACAAACAATGCTCCTTATAACGTTTGAATTTCAAAATTCTGCTTCTTAACATTAATCTATCTTCTTATTTCTATAAGGGTTTCGTCTGTTACGTCCCTTTTTCTCTTGACCTACTGAACCGATTTTTAAGATTGAGGTGTCATTTTAAAGCTTAGGATATACCGCAGTGACGAATCGTAATTAAAAAGGTCATATTGTTTCGGGCTTCGCCCCCCTCGCCTTTGATTTATTTCTAGAGGGCGCTTTAAAATGTTGACCAACTTTTATTGCAAGTTCTTAAAGTGAATTGTAATTTAACAGCTGATTACCTTCAGATGAATTTTAAAAGCCAGATAGTAAACAAAAATAGATCTCTGTCACTTCACAACAGTTATCAACATTCACATACTGTAGGTGAGTTTCACTCATACTGAATCATAAAATGCGCAATTTGCGCACGGGCCACCTCGTAAATGAATAATAATATACTTAGCAAACAGCTGACTTTTCAGTCCTAGGGCCTAAAAGATTCTCCAGATGATTTTTCAGTCCTAGGACAAAAAAGAATCGGTTTTGGTACTATTGAGAGAAAAAAAACAGGCTGATTTCGTATAGAATAATAAAAGCTATTTTTATTTAGTCAGCTGGTAATGCCTACTTTGAATGCAGTTAATTAGTTTGTACTCATAGTATTTTTTTTTTTATTTTTTTATTATTATTAATAATCGGTAATGTAGTCCGATTTAGATTGTATCAGCTTAACCCACCTCAGCCCTCTCACTCTGCAATGTTGTAATTTATTGTTATGTTTAGCATGTGTAATGCAGTATATCATACGCATTTCTGGGTTGATCCGGCAACCGTGCATCAACTGTCAATGGAATATTTTCGTACAGTCCACTATAGTACCAGATAGCAGGGGAAAAAGTAATTAGTAATGGATCACTAATACATGTTTCATTATGGCTTTGTGAAAAATGAGGCCGCTACCGTCTTACGCTTCATCACTTCACTTGTTTCCATTGTTTTTCTATATTACTTTTTTTATATCATTAATCATAATTAAAGATATAAAGTCTTTGAAAGTACTGCAACCTTTTATGAAAAGTAAGTTGTTTTGTGTTTATATCAATCTTGAAAAATCACACCGTAAATGCCAAAGAAATAATAATAATAAAATTAAAAAAACTTAAGCTAAGTAAGCTTAAGATTTTAGCTTAAAATAATGAATATTTAAGCTAAATACAGTAATGTATGTAGATTTGTGTACCAAACTTTGCATATATGTACTGTATAATATTTATTTTTGATACTGAATATTTATGCATGACTCGTTGTTGTTGATTATTATAATATTTATTCCGTTTATTTGTAAATTAGTTATAGTTATCATTGTTGATGACATGTTGTTTTCCTTCTGGTTAGGTTACTTGTACTTACTCACGTGATGTCGGTGTATTTTCAGCTATGAACTTTGTACTTTGCCACCGATAAACACTAAATGATATCAATTTTTCATACAACTGTTAGCTATCTTGATTTTGTCATACTTAAAGTTAACCTTTAGCTTAAGAACTTATTCCACTCGACCCTGTATGTTAAAAAAATGTAAATGGCTTTGCCTTAAATAAACTGATAGGCAATTCCATAAATATTGCAGAATCTATTTTAAATCCGGAGCATTTTTAAGTATAATACGATTAATGTGCTTAATAAACTGACATAGAGCTTAAATGTTCTATATATTGTATCTATATTAATAAAACAATAATTAACTGTTATATTTTTTATTGAGTCCAATAATAATTATCTAATTGCTTTAGATTGAACTGTTGTTATTATTTTTTAATCCATTGTTAACATTTTTACAGGTGTGTTGTTTTTTATAGAAAAAAAAAAAAAACAATGTCACCATAAACAATCTCCTAAGTCCGAAGGTTATCCTCAGAAATTCTCGTCAGGGCATTGAAAAGAGGTTTAATTTTTTTAGAGAAAACAGGGTCAAATCTGTTTCTAAACATACAAAATAAACTATTATTTTATTATAATATATTTGATCAAGATCTAAAATCCAAATAAACTAGTATTTTATTGGGGGCAGTATAAAAACAATCATGATAAAATACATGTGTTAATATTAGGAAATAATATACACTTTTTTCTTCCCACTTTACTGTTATGGTGTAGAAAAAGATGATTTTCACAGACAACATTTTAAATAATAATCAATTCATTGCCGTATGGACAATGGACGGACGACGAGGCTAGTTATCATTGCAGAGCCTCAATGCCGACTAGGGTCATTATTAATGATCGGTCCGTCCACATTTGACATCTCCTCCATATTTCAGCCGCACTGAGTGGCACCGTAGTGATATCACTGATTTATGGAGCTACATTCGTTTTTAAGACTACAATGGTCGTGAAGCTTGTATGCGATAACAATCGTGTTGGAATAAGTCCTCGTTCGCTAAAAGAAGTGAAAAGGAGTTTTAAAATTGAAATCTAAGAATCATTTTTCAAGAAAAATCAGATATCACTTTTGAACTATTCTGGTTCTGCTATTGAAGAAGTACGTTTATGTTGGTAAAAATATTACTTTATTTTAACTGAGCTATTTTTTATTGACTTTTTAGGAGTTACAATTATACGTTTATTTTTTATGAATAAAATAACAGGATGTAAAAATTATTTATAATAAACACTTTCACTCAACTTTTTAAAGTTATTTTTTATGTACTTGTTTAAAGAGGTTTGTATGGAATAAAGACTGTTCCTGTTCTTCAAGACGATTGAGGTTAAGAGACTGGAAATATGTTTGTGATTATATTACCCAGTTTATAACAACCAAAATATCTTTTTACGTTTATTCGTGTTTGCCACCTGGAGTGATGATAACTATACATAATAATGGGTTACATTACTTTTTAGTCTTCAATCTTAACATTTAACTTCAGATGACTAGTTGGGGACGTTCATCCTATTTTCAAATTTGTCATTCACAGTTATAAAACTGTCAGATTTCGTAAAAAAAAGAAGAAAGACCTTTATACATAAGACACACAACACGGACAGAACGAACGTTCAAAAGAGAAACATTTCATCGAAATTCACATGTGGCAGGCCAACGACAATTCCAGACTGCCAAATGTGACGAGAACTGAGTTATTTTTATTTTTCTAACTTTTAAAGCCAGATTAGAAAATGAGACCTAAGTCCCGAAACTAGTAATATGACGACAATTTTTTGGATTGAAGATATGATGTTATTGTAATCTACTATTATTTATACTCTTTAGATTATTTTACAGCTTGATACACCGGAGATAGACGGTTTTTAATAATACTTGGTCAATTTAAAATTAATGCAGAGTTATTTATACCATATCAAAACTCTTCATTTTAGTTAACAAAGGTCACCTGCCATATCAAACCTGCCATATCAGTTATTTGTGTGAAATAATTCCGCCAAGGTGATATTTATCATTTCCAACACAAGACCTGAGTCTCCTCTTATCAATGCATTAACATGGATTAACATCTTTGCAGGGATGACTACAATTTCTTGATTGATTGAATTTTCTATCTCGGACAAATTTTGTGTTTTGAAAACTCCAAACTTATTTAGCTTTTGATGACAGAAAAAAGTAACTTGTTTTCTTGCAGCTTACGTTTTGTAAATGTTCTTTGGCCTTCTGACTTATAAGTGTGTGACTTTTTTGTGTACGTACCTTAAGGACTGTGTCTGTAATTATAAACAGCGAAATTTGGATAAGTTGAAGAATTTTAATCATTCTAGAAATTACTGTTATCTCTGCAGACATGCTAATCCTTCTGATGGAAGTGTGGAGAAAATACTTGAGTCATACATGAAAAACTATTGACATCACCTAGGCGATATTAGTTATCACAAATAGCTCAAATCTCAATTAATAAGCTTTGTTAACCAAAATGGCAAATAATGAGCATTAATTTTGTAAAAATAAACAATATTTCAGATTAAGAATTAATTTTTCAAGAAATTGTTGTCTTTCCTGAAAAGATGTTATTCCATGTTCATGAGATGTAGCGAAGAGACTCGAGTCCTGCATTTGAAATGATGAATTTCACGTTAACGAAATTATTTTCCATAAAACGATTTCTATAAATAACCCTACTATAATTGTAAAATTGGCTGAGTATTATTTACCGTCCATCTCCCGTATGTCATCCTTTATAAGAAGCCATTGGTTTGGATAAAAAAGAATCAACAGCCGGTCGACCTGTCTTTGCTTGGCCAAAGGTTTTTTACTAGAGGTGCTGAAGTCTGGAAACAGCTTAAAAATGTCATCAATAATTTAGCCAGAATTTTAAAACTCTGAGAGTTCAATTTAGGCTAAAAACTTATTCATAATGGGGTATCCAAGTCTGATTGGTGTCGGTACATGATGAGTCAGAAGAAAATCTTAAATAATGGCATAGGTTGATATGTACATTATATTAAAGGTCTCACGTAGTAGAGTAAAGTGCTGCAAACCCGTTCTTAAATTGATAACCGAGGATTGAATCGCAGATAGTTAAACTTTTCATTGTAATCACATTGCTGAAACTTTAAAAATCAATAACTTTGGTTATACTTTACCTTTTGAGGTCGCTTTTGTTGCATCGTATGTATAAAATAAAGGACTTTAAAATGATGTACATTATGATACTGACCAATATATATATATATATATTTTTTTTTTTTTCAAGACTCGCTTTAGGAGACGTCCCCCACGGAAGTCTTGAAGGAAAAATCATTAGCATACGTTATATTTTTTTTATCATTTTAAAGGTCTTATCTTTTACATAATATGATACTAACCCTACCTCAAAAGGCCACATATGTCTTAAGATATTGATTTTTTGAAGTCTACGCAATATCATTTTTAGGAGAAGTTTGATTCCCGAACTTTTAAGGGTCTTTTATCCATTCGAGGTCGAGTTTGTGGTCAACATTGTACTATATTAAGTGAGACCTTTAATTTCATGTACATATCAACCTTAGCTTACATTTAAGATTTTCTACTCACTATCAATGGGCTGGCCTCCGGACACTCAGTTATAACGTTATAAAAATATAGTTTTACCTTTTAATTTCATTCTCTCAAAACTTGTAGCTTGAATATTAATAGAAAAGTCAAGCCGTTTCTAGAATTTTCAGCACCCTCGTATAACATTTTCATCTGTTAATCATATTTCATTCAACAATCACATTTCCGAATATCGTCGTCACAACATTGTCTGACCGGCGAGGCGACGACGCTCTCATGGCGCGTCGAAGGCCTTCATATTTATGTGTCGGCCGCCGGTATCGACAGAGATTTCCAGACTAATGGACCGCGACTTATTGGATCCATACATCACTCGGCTCGGCTATATCCTGCAACTTCATGCCTGCGATACTCACGTGAGGCGGATAATATTGATTTAAACTCCTCTAAATTTCCTTGTTCAATCCATCCGGATGGAATAACTAGTAACATAAACTGGCAAATCTTAACTATTTCTAAACATTTCTATAATAATATTGTGGTGGAGATCGTTATCCTTGCAAATATCCCAGTTTCTGAAGCGGTTTTTGTTTCTTAGTTGTTTATAGAGTATATCTATTACAAGCATTTTATGTATCAACTTCATAAATTTATTTGAGCCAGTTGTTCTTAAATTTCACTTGTAAACTGTTACAACTAAATGGAAAATTAGATAATTGATGCTCCGCCATTGTGATATTTTGAACTACCAATTACTAATCATTTAGGTTTTAAAAACAATATGTCACAGCCGACCTACTAAAATCCGGAAAATTAAGTACTGAACAATCTTCTAGCAGAATTGCATTGGACCGATGCCCTGCCCTCTCAAAAGTACCCTTTCGGGGCTTCTTAGAGATTGAAAATGAAATTAATAAATTCTTCAGGATCAATTAAGGGGATTTTAGTTGTAACAAAGGATCTAGCTCATTTCGTTAATGGGTGGTATGTCTCACTGTATTAAAGTTTTGCTTCAAAATGAAACTGATATTATTGAAAACTGTTCCTGAAACGCTTATATCGGCTAAAAAAATATAAAAAATATATCTGTTCATTTAGATTTTATCGCTACGTCACAAAGTGTAAAACAGTATACCATTTTGTAATTTTTATTGTGTCAGTTGTTAGTAAATGGAAAACTCTGGAAAGGGTGTTTAAGTAATTTCGTAAACATTAACCTTCATTAACTTTTCTAACCGAAAAATAACAACTTATTTACGAATTTTTAATTGCGTAGTGATTTTTTAACGTAAACACTCACCCTTATCCCCAACCCCGCATATGAGATGTTTTATTGCTGAATCAAGCTTTAAATCAACTATATTATTATAAACTCTATTGCAAAATGTAGTATATTTAATTTTATCATAATTTTACAATGATTTATATTACAAAAGTCTTATAATTTATTATTTACCATCATATGTATTATGCAATAAAGTGTTCCATTGGTTCTTTTAAAGATGTTTACGAAATTCTATACATTTTACATTTATTAAAAACAATATTGTTACTAGATTTTTTTTATTTTAGCAATGGCTAACTTTATGATTAATTTTTAATCTTTTAGCCAAAAATAAATATATTTTTGGCACTCAAATGTTGATAATATTAATCTAGAAGACTGGATCATTGTTAAACACAGTCCGCGCACCCACGCAGCGAGGCACCTTTCTGATTGCCCGGGCAGGTTTGCCGAGTGTCGTGTGTCGTGTAGGCTACCTTTACGTCGCCGGGACGGGCAGCGCCTGCGGGGTTGCAATCGTCCTCGTAACTCACTCTAATGTGTTTCCTTTCTTCTCACTTGACACCGGAAGCTTTTAATCTGAGGCGTGGACCTGCCACAATCTAGAATTGTATTTTATGTTATACCTTTTGCTTTATATATACACATGTTTGTATTTGGTTTTCCAAATTAATTTATTGTGTTTTAATAATAATGTTTTTTTTATTATAAAAATCCCTGCATTTCTATTCTTTAAATATTATCACCTTGAGGTGTTGAAACGTCGGAAATAGGATTCGTGTGGTTAGTTAAGTTTTTACCTGTGTCGTTGTCATCAAAATGACAAATTCTCTCCACTGACTCCAACTAATATCAAACAAAATTTGAAATCGCATTTTAATTTCTACTTTACATAGCATTCCCAATGACAGATTTATTTTCACTGGATTAAATGTAATCAGGTTTAACACGATTACTAACTAAGAAATCTTTTTAGCTAGATTTATTTTTTGTGAAACTACTAAATTCATGGTATTTTCATCCGAACTTAATTGCATTTCGTTTCATTTAGTGTGTTTTATAAATATGTTATTGATATACCAACCTAATACTTTCTTTATTTTGAATTTCGACTCTTGTAATAGTTTTCTTTTACGTTACCACGTTACTTTACCTACAGTAAACCTACAGTAAACCTACTTTACGTTACACGTTACTTATATTAACTTTTTATTAGCTTTGAAATATAAATGCATTAACGCATACCTTATCAATTTTTTCTATGACGCACATTAAAATTCAATATTAAACTTAGACAAACAAATTCTATCTTTAGATTCACGAGAAAAATAGTGAGAAACCTTGAAGGACGTAACAACAATAATCTGTGCTCCGGCGGTGAAGTACAATGTTTATAATACACGTTATAATGCACGTTCCGCCACCGCATCGGAGAGGAAGCAAGGACGCGCTAAGCAAATGTAGCTGGGATGAATGGGGTTGGGTAGAAAAGAAAGATGATACGTTGCATAGATTCTTAAACATAAATTTATAAAAACATTATAATAAAAAGAGAAAGTCAATAGGTTTCTTTCATTATAAATTTGCTCAATTAAAAATATTGTTATCATTTAAGACTAATACCGCTGAAGCACAACCTATTGGGATAAGATGCAAAGAGAGACGTTCACTATCTGGTTCGACTATTCAACAGATTTTGTTTACTTACTTATATGTATATATTTTATTTTTAACTTGAAAGATTGTACACATCTTGATTTTATATAGCTTTGTAGTGTCTTACAAATTTATTAATTTGTTGGTTTTCTTGGTGTAATGATGATAACTGAATATCTGAACCAGTATTTAAGTAATAAAACTAAAACTTTGTAAATTGATTTTGGGTGACGAAGTCTACTTCCTACAGTACTTATTGTCCTTGAAGTTCCAAGGGGGGCCGGTCCACAAGGAATAAGAAGAAAATCTGAAATGTAAGCATAGGTACATCGAGAAAGATGTTAGCATTGGCAATGTACATCAAAATAAAAGTCTCTAAGAATAGAAAACAATGTCGCAAACCCGACCTCAAAAGGATGACCAAGTCAAAAATGGTAGGCGATCAAACTTTGCATTATGTTGCTAAGTCATATAGCTGAAAACAAAAAATGCAGTAACTAACGATACTCTCGACCTTTTGAGGTCGGGGCTGTGGCAAATCGCTCAGAATGCAAAGCCCTTTCAAATTATTTCATAAATCATATGACGTAGGTTAATGCACTAGGGGCGTCCCTAAAGGAAGTCTTGGAAAAAACTTCATTGGCCTACGTCATATCATACATCATTTTAAAAGTCTTTGAATTCTAAGTAATTTGACACCAACCTGACGTCAAAAGGTTGAGTATTTCGAGAGTTATTGCATTTTTTGTTTTCAGCAATATGATTTTAATGCAAAGTTTGATCGCCTGCCATTTTTTACCTTGCCATCTTTTTTACGTTGGATTTGCGGCATTGTTCTCTATTCTTAGAGACATTTAATTTGATGGACATTTTGACCTATGCTTACATTTAATATTTTCCTCTGTCTCTTTGTGGACCGTCCCGCCTTGGAGGTTTAAGGACAATAATTCATTTAGGAAGTAGACCTTGTCACTCAAAATTAATTTCGAAAGTTTTAGTTTTATTACTTAAATACTTTTAAAGATATTATTCGTTTCCAGACTTTTTGCCACCCTGTATATATATTACTATGATAAACATAAAAAATTACCCTTTTTTAAAAACATTTTTATTTGGACTAATTAGTAGTATTCTTCGTAACATTAACGCAAACACAGGTATTTGTTAAATTAAACCAAGGTAACTCTTATTTGCCTACATTATACACTAACTTGTGTTTTGTAATAATTGAAATATAATTGATGTATTGATTTGTATCCAAGAGTATATTAAAATCAATAGAATAATTTTACCGTACAACGATCGTAGTCTAATCAAGTGTTCACGTACTTGATACTCACTAGTACTATGAAATAGCACGAAAAGAGTGTTCGAAATGTCCACAGCTAAATCCCTTCGTAATACTCGATAACGAGAAAATAGTGTCATGTTGTAATTACATACGAGTTACATACATACATCTCGGATGTTTTGATTAATCAATATAACAACTCAAATTATTCTTTTTCTATTGTCTTTCTTATTATAAATTTCAAGGAAAGGAAACATTTTTGAACAGCAGATTGCTAAACGAGATCAGTACAACCTGAGAAACAATATGCAGTATGTCACTGCCGCGCGGGAGTGTTTCGTGTTTCTTGGAAACCGTTTATTCTGCTAGTCCCTTGGTTGAACTAAAAATAAAACAGTTACGGTAAATTTTAACATTTTGTTTGAGGAAACAACCATAACTTTGTTCTTTATAATTTTAAAACTTCCTTTTGTGAGCGGGGAAGAAAGGTCATATAAACTTTTACTTATCTTGTAAATATTTATTTAGATTCGTTATTTTAAATTAATTGTGTCTCTGTGTAAGTACACGTTAAACCTCACTAAAATCATTAAACTTGACAATTGTAATTAAGTAACTAATTAAAGGAGTCTTAAAATGTTAAAAAAATAATCATAATTACCAAATTGGGAGAAATATTGAATGTATAATTTTTTTTAAATCCACCCATATATTGTATTAAACATTTCTTATAATCCACTGCAGTTACAATTTTAGTCTTATAATTTAACAATAATAAATATGGCAAATGTACAAAATATTATATTTTTATGATAAAATATGTGATAAAATGTATTTGTTTTAGTGCAATCTATAAAACCAAACAAACTAAATACTTTTGTAGTGGTCGTCTATACTGTATAAAGGGTGATTGACGACGAAGTGCAGAAATTTCGAGAGCTGATTCTACATATGAAAATAAACAAAAAAGGTCTTCTCAACATAGGTCCTAAAATCCTTCGTTTAGTCGCTAGCCGCCATTTTGTTTTTTAAGGTAGCATTCCTAAGCGACGACTCTAGCGACTCCAGTCGTACGGCTGTAGCCCATAGAAATATAAACAGTTTACAGTTCCATGCTATAGCCGCGCGACTATGACTCACACTGCTTCGCATGTAGGAATAGCACAAAAACATAGCTCCAGTCGTCGCGGCTGATACCACTAGACTGCTCATGCAAGCAGTTTAGTCGTACGGCTCGAGCCGCCTCACTAGAGCCGCTTCCGTCGCTAAAACATGCGAAGCAGTATGAGTCATAGTCGCGCGGCTACAGCATAGACCTATAAACATGTTTATATTTCTATTGGCTACAGCCGTACGACTGGAGTCGCTAGAGTCGTCGCTTAGGAATGCTACCTTTAGAGGTAATAATATTTATTTCCGTAACCAATTGATGGATTTACTTGATATTTGGCATGGACCTTTAATACGACAATGTTAGTTTTTAGGAAATAAATTATTAATTTCCGATGTGTATTTTCAAAATGGCGGCCATTTAAACATTGTTACTTAAATTTCTCAAAAACGACTAATTTCATCTTCATTTTATTTGAGACTAAAAAGTTGACAAATAAAATTATCTAAACAACGATACCAAGTTCGTAACAATCTGACAATAAATAACGTAACTGTTGAGATTTTTTAAAGAAATTTTAATAAATTTGTATTTATAAAAATGCAAAATTAATGTTTTTCTGCAGATAAATCGCAATAACCCCGTTATTTGTTCTCAGATCTTTACAAAATTGGTATCATTGTTTAGATAATTTAATCTATCAACTTTTTCTTTAACATTTTCGTTTAACATTTTAAAATGGCCGCCATATTCAAAATACACATCGGAAAATTATAATTTTCTTTTTGAAAACTAACATTTTCATGATTAAGGTCCATGCCAAATACGACGTAATCCATCAATCCGTCACGGAAATAAAAATAATTATGTCTAAAAAACAGAATGGTGGCTAGCGGCTAAACGAAGGATTTTAAGACCTATAATGATATGACCTTTTTTTGTTTAATTTCATGTGTAGAACCAGCTCCCGAAATTACTGCATTTCGTCATGAATCACCCCGTATATTTTGTATTATAATAATAACGTATCAAGGATAATAGTAATAGATTACTTACATTAAAAAGGAATGAAAATTGGAAGTTTATAAATAATATTTATGGTGAAGTAAATTTTTTATGTACTATAAAAATAAATAGAAATCTTTCTTAGTATTTATTTTATACTTTTAAAATTGTCTCATTCATGTTTGGTTTTGTTATATTACAAATATAAATGTCTTTTAATATTTGCTATTGTTAATTCACTGCCATAAGAGATTTTGATTTGTTAAGAATGGTTAAGAAGAGCATGATGTAGTTAAATTGTAATCTGTAAAACCAATGCAAGTCGATGCAGGTCAGCAAAAAGTTGCCCTAGTCTGGTCGTTTGTTGAATACAAAGTTCGGGCCGAACTTATTTCATTCGCCCGATAAATACGTGCAGCCTTTAATCAAGATATTATTTGACTTTGTGAAAATCACTTTTCAATAGTTTCTTCAGAGGAAAGGCTTTTTTTCCCAAAGTGATTTAATCATCTATTCATTCCATAATAAGTTTGTAACTAAATTATAAAAAGTGTAATATGCAATGATGTAAATAAATGTGAACAGCTTATATTATTCACATCATAATTTTTTTTACATAGTTTAGAATCTAGACATTTTAGTTCTTTTTACATTTTTATGCGTCACAGAATCCAAAACCGGTGTGATCTATATGTCTGTCTACATTTCTTTCTGTCTGCTAGTGACGCTCGTGGGTCCTAACAAAATTGGTGTAATCAAAATATCTGTCTACCTGTCTTTCTGTCTGCTAGCGACAATTGTGGGTCCTGACAAAATTGGTGTAATCTAAATATCTGCCTACTAGTCTTTCTGTCTGCTAGTGACAATCGTGGGTCCTACCAAAATTGGTCCAGTCAAAATATCTGTCTACCTGTCTTTCTGTCTGCTAGTGACAATCATGGGTCCTAACAAAATTGGTGTAATCAAAATTCTCGTATCTGCCTACTTGTCTTTCTGTCTGGTAGTGACGCTCGTGGGTCTTAAAATAACAGAGTAATATAAATGTCTGCCTGCCTTTCTTTCTGTGTGTACTAAATTAAAAACACAATTTAAGTAATGCAACACTTTATTTAATAAGATTTACATTCAGGTAATATATTTCGGTGCTCTATGTCACCATCTTCAGACCGACTGTGTGTAGTGACGCTCATGGGTCCTACCTTGTCCGTGTTCACGATATAACGGCTTTAGTGAGTTTTATGAAATTTCGTTCTGTTATCATATGTAGTGGTGAGAGGTGCGTTGACACTTGTGTGACCTTGACCCTGGGCCTTTGCCACCCAGTCCATCCAAGTAGCCAGCCAACTTGTGCTAAAATGCAATTTCTTGTGCGCTTTGCACTCTATAACGGATTTAGTAAATCATATGAAAATTGATTTTATGGTTATATGTTGCTATGAGAAGGATCTTAGCTTCCCCAAATTAATATTCGTCAACAATTCTCTGCTGGAGAGTCCAAAAAAGTTAAAACGTTAATCTTATGGCAATATTTTAAGATCTTTTAACACGTTCTTTTAATCATCTAGATTAGACAATTTTTTACAATCACCACAAATTACAGCACATACATTCTAAAATACAAACTCATTAATCTGTAGCCCTCCAACTTTTCGGTACTACACTCTACTCAAAATGAGCAATAGAAAACAGGTTCCTTAATTGTAATTGGAAAGACAGTATTACTGTTCTTCATGCTTATTATTTCAGAAGAATTACAGTATGTCTCTTTGATCTTCACGTATTACTAAATTATCTTGCAAACTAATTTTAATTGTCAATTTAGTTTTAACTGTAGGCTGTAACAAAAGCCGTACTGTGTTACATTTTTAACAAATTAGTTTAATAATATTAATAATTCCTCATATATTCCGAGTTAATTTCAATATCATATTATATTATTAATTAGCTTCACAATATAATTTTACCGACGACTGGGTAAGATTATTAATGGCATTTTTATTTGAGTAGGAAGGTTTTTGAAATGAACATTTTTGTTCGTAACTTTTGAATAATATAATGCTCAACTTAATAGTACATTAATTTTACCAAAAGAAGATATTTACCATAATAGATGGAACAGTTTTCAATTTTTCTTTTTTTTTCAAATTTACACAGTCTATTCAGTTAGTAATAAATTGAAATTTTCACTCGGTAACGAGTAATTAATTGTACCACGAATATAAAGCCCCTTATATTCTAATTAAGAGGGCGGCTCAAGCATATAAGTGGCTCTCGAACTGTTCGCTCTCACACCTCCACCTTAAACCACCCTTTAACTCTTTAGACGGCAACGTCTATCCGCTTACTCAAAAGTAAAACATATTGTATGAAATTTATATTATCATTTTTTAAGCCAGCTTGCTTTAAGAACTTTCGGTTTAGTTAATTTAATTACTGTTTTTGTCTTTTTCACATCTCAAAATATTTTAGCACACATTCTGTTGACTCTTGTAATTTTGAACAAGTTGCAGAACTTTAACAGATAATCTTGTAAAAAAATCCATATTTTTCATATTATGTCCAATCCTAAAGTTTTTTTTAGGTGACTCAGTTTGATGCGTTCCCTTTTTTATAATTAGAAGCCATTATACGTTCGGAAAAGAAGGGGTAATTTCAAACTCATTCCGTATAGACATACCCTACACCATGACACTATCATAGCCCCGGAATTGTATCAAAAGCCAACATTAGATCTAAAGTGAAGATCTTAAAAAACGTATGTTTATCTACTTCAGTCATACAACACTTTTATAACCTTAACACAGCATTGAGAAACTGTTTATTTCTAAATGCAACACCTAGAAATTGCTCAACAATGGAGTTTTTTCCACTCAACTTTTGAGTTTATATTTCGTAGAAGCTATGTGACGGTACACACCTAAAGAAGGAGATTTTATATTTTATCCTTTATCCGTTTAACTGTTCCAGACGGACATTTCTTACACATATAAAGTGCAGCTTTGTAAATCACATTGTCTGTTGAAAAGGTCTCTTCTCACATGTCAGCAGCAAACGTCAAATCCTCCCTCAGTTCTCAAATGCTTTCCTCTCAAAAATGGTTTTAGTTGTATAATATTTAATTTAAATGCTGTCTGAAACACTAGAAATCCTTCAGATTATACAGTATATAAAATAAATTGTCCTGATGATGTTTAATATTCGCAATTCTCCTATATTACGCTCAATATTAATTTTGTTTTGATAACCTGTACGTACTACTTACAGACTATAACAAACCTAATGTGTTATTTTGTTATTTTAATTTATTAACTATTCACTTGTAATAGATTATCAGCAGCTTGTAATAGATTACTAGTAGAAGCTCTATAGTAAAAAAGCAGCGTGTACGATCGCGGACCGAACTGCATTTCACAACCAAGCTTAAACATATCACCTATGTTCATACCAGTAATACAAAAGGAAGTTTGAAAAAAATAAAATAAAATAAACAGCGCCTGCCTTCTCTGTTATGTTAAGTGCTCGATGGTATAAACGGTCGGCAGGGCTGAGTGTCACGTGACTCAAGGTGTGAGGATAGCTGTTAAAATAAATGTGAATTTTTGTACTTACACGTATGGTAAGAAAATAGGTATTCCAGGTATTTATACATTGACATGTAAATAATTTTACAAATAAAATGTTGGAATACACCCGACACGGAAAGACCTTCTACTGTACTTTCCATTAACATAACCTATCACCATAATATGTAGTGAGCACATATTTAATTACAAAAACTAAACTTTGCTATCAATATTCATTTGAATATTTTCTTTTGCATTGACGATTGACAGCTATTTATATCTATGACAGACAAAAGCTGAAAAATTTAGCGTAAGTTACAAACAATAAGATAGAGTAATCTCTGTAATATATTTTGAAAAAAAAACACCCCAATTTATATTTATTTTTCTCTCTTGTATTAAATACAATAATTACTCATGAGTTCAATTGACAAAATTACAGATTTATCCAAATGACTATATTAAATTAAAGTTTTAAGAAAGGGAAATACAATAATAGGTTTTCCTTTAAGGTAATTTAATTAAAATCTGAAATATTAGAATATGGTTAATTTCGAGTTTTGCTCCAGCTGCCCTAAGTATTTAATAGTTCATGACAAATATTTCAGGGAGGGGTGGTCGTAGCGGTATAAGAAAAAAGTTTATTTAATTTCTTAATAAAATAGTCCAATAGCAATTTTATAAGTCTTCTTTAAAAAGTGAAATATGATAAATGAGCTAGAAATAGGATCTTTTTTATTTGATGTATGAAGTTCACTCCTCACAGTATGGACGACATTTTTACTAGGAATAATTGTTCGATACATTTTTTTAAAATTTGATTAAGAGTTTAATTAAATTGAAACTGAATCAAATATAATTTGCTTCTTTTTTACTTTATTGTTCTAGCTTCTTCAATTACGAATTTAATTTCTGAGATGTTGAATTTTAAAATGGGAGATCAAAAATAGTAAAGTAGGTAAATTTGATAGATTTCACTAACAGCTTCAAATATTTATCTCCCAACTACATCAAATATGAGCTTAGATCTAAATGGATTAGAAGTGATTTTAAAACTATACAGATATGAATATCACATAATTAATATCACTATTATTAGCTCTTTCTTTCATTGCAATGTGGGGAAATTAATCATTGTCATAAATATTCTTTCTTAGTTAAAAAATTGGTTATTGTTGAGAATGTGTTTATTTACATAGGTCTATTAATTAATGGGACACTTTAGAATATATTACTTACGAGTTATCTCAATTTATATTTTAAAACTTTCTATAGTATTGACAATTAATTGACTATTAGCGATACTCATAAATATTTACATTAATGAGACTAAAAATTGAAAAATTGAACTCAAATTGTTTAACTTATAATTACTAAAAAACCCATATAGCGGCAAACCTACATACTCATCCCCATGGATTTTATGGGGAAATAGAAAATATACCAAAATTCTATTGGAAATTTGCTGAGTACAAAGGTCTGCTGGGACGGGGCATATTATGTTATAAGGTTCATATTTATGCAAAGACCCACGCATTGGTTAACTAGCTTTGTGTTTTTGTGTAGTTTGTGGTTGGTCGTATACAAGTCGGGTTTTGACACGTTGTTGAGTATTAATTTAACTATATCTATATATTAATAAGCTAGCATGTTGCTTTTCCTCCTTTTTTCTCAGCTTGTGCGCATCGTAGGAGAAATTCGCGCATACTGTTAGAAAGGTATCGCCCTGTAGATGACCAGAATCCCATTATAATTCACTTCGGCCTCTAGGGCTCTGCCCTACAGGCATTCAAATTTTCAATGTAAATCTTATGGGAGAAGGATAATTGCTTGAATCATGAGATAGGTGTTAATAACAAATGCTAGCAAATCAGGAACAATATGTTTTATTTCTAAAAATTTTCAAATCTAATTAGCTCAAGATAAAATGAGTTTTTTTGTCAAATTTCGACCAGTGGGTTATCTCTAGTTGCTAACGGAAATATTTAGGTCTATAAAAAATCAGTTCCTTGGTCTGAGTGTCCTAATGTTCGAATTTTAGCATTTCATAGTTTCTCGTTCTAGATATTAGGTATGATATCATCGAGAATATTTAAAAAATCTTATATAACTAATTGTAATTGAATTTATGTCCCTCCTCGATTTTCATCTTGCTTTCGATCGTTTTGACTTCCGATTCGGTAAGGCCAAATATGTTTCAATTTTCGATCTCAACCGGGCATATGATCGAATTCCGCCAACAGATGTAAAGCTCGAGAAAACTGTTATAACCTTTCGTTGGCGTAATAACATTCCTCAAAAAGTATACATAACAATATTAAATATTTTGATTCCTTTCCTGTCCGTGTGTTTGTTACGCTTTCACAGGAAAACTACTCAACCGATCATCATGAACCTTTGCACACATATTCTTGGAGGTATCAGAAGTAACGTGAGATACGTTTTATAAAAAAAATTAAAAAAGATAAAAAATTGTTGGTAAAAAATATTTTTTTATATATTTGTTTGTTGCTATGAAACAAATTCAATAAAAAAATTCTATGTTAGATAATCCAGCGATTTCTTATATAGGGTGAGCGTGACGGCGACTAATGCGAGCTTAGCCGCTGGAAAAAAATAATAATACATTTTTTTTAGGGGGAGGTAGGAAAAATGCATCACGCACACAGGTGGCCAGCTTGTAGTGTGGGGGTCCCCAATAAAACAAGTTTACCTACTAAAAAACCTCCTCTACTCTTTAGGATTCTTTAGAACGACCACCAGGATGGCAGGCTCGGACACTGTCCGGTAGGCGAAACACACCCGGAGCGCCGCTTGACGCTGAACCCGGGCGAGTAGCAACCTATATAGCTCTTTATCGAGAGCGTCTGCCCACACCTCTGATCCATAAAGAAGCACGGACTGGACCGCGGACATCAGCAGACGTCTTCTGCTGGATCGGGGACCCCCGACATTGGCCATCAGCCTACTAAGGTAAGTGACTACCTTATCGACCTTGTCCACCGTACGGAATATCTGATCCCTTCAGCTTAACTTGGTGTCCACCATAACCCCGAGGTACTTGGCAGCACGAGTTGATGTGACCACCTCCCTTCCCACTCGGAGTGGGACGACGGTTTCGATCCTCTTCTTCATGAGGATCACAATCTCCGTTTTACTGAGAGCAAGCGAGAGACCGTGATCGGACATCCAGGTGTTGACTACACGCATAACTCGGTTCAACTTTAGTTGGGCCAGCTCAACGTTGCGTGCAGCAATGAGAGCTGCGACGTCATCGGCGTACCCAACCAAAGTGGTTTCCTCAGGCATCTCGGACCTCAGGATGCTGTCATAGGCAACGTTCCAGAGATCCGGGCCGAGTATTGAACCTTGCGCAGCACCTGAAGTGACTTCCATCGCCCGCCTTCCGTCTCTTGTGTCGTAAATCAGGCTTCGAGAGCGGAGATAATCCTCGATGAGCCGCAACAGATATGCAGGAACGCGAAAGAAGTTGCGAAGCTCATCCAACATATCGACCCACCTCGCCGAGTTAAAGGCATTCTTAAACTAAAAACGCATAAATTAAAAACGCATATCTTAATAACATTAGAAGAATAGTTAATATAAATTAAGGATATTTTCGTCAAAATTTATTAGCGCTGCTGAGCATCGACCATGAAGTTACGTAACAACTTGAAGGTCAGTACAGTTTCCCCAAAGGCTCAATGCGTCATAGGCTCTATTGCGACATTCTAGAGTTGTTTTTCCTCAGTTACATGACATTGAGATGGAGAAGGGTTTAGTTCACTTCCAAGTCGAGGAACCCCCTCACTACAGTTTGCGGGTGCATGACGCACTACTTGACTCGGAAAACATGGATTGGTAGGGAAGGCCCTGTCCAATGTCCTCCAAGGATCCTTGGGGCCTGTTTCATAAAACTACTAGTTTACAAGTTACTAGTCTATTATTTACTATATTATTTCACCAGTACTAGTAATTTCTGCTTCATAAACATTTTTCGGACACTTGTGAATACTAGTGATTTTTACAAGTCACGTGATAAAATTTACAGTCACGTGATTAAAATTACTAGTCAGCTGAATGATATTTGGCATTGTTTACATAACCTCATTCACGGGTTTTTTTTTCAGAAATAAAATAGAAAATTTTATTGTTTTGTTCCGAAGTTAAATTTAATACCTCGTGAGGTAATTTTTTTACTCAGAAACAATAGTTGTCAGGGCAAAGCTGTGTTGTTGTGAACGGTTTACCGACTTGACTTCCGCTTCCGTTCCAACTGCTTCTACGGTGTCGTTTAAATTACACTGATTAAATTACCACTACTGTGTTACGCCTCCGTCATTTTATAATAGGTATTCCTTTCTTTATAAAACTTTTGTTACAATCAACGGTTCTTAAGATGAATAAAGGAAAAGAACAAAAATTACAAGTTTTGTCAATGATAAAAGAGTCGAAATCTATATTATTTGGTGCCTTTTCGAGCGCTCTGACAAAACAGGACAAGGCCAATGAATGGAAAAAGATTCTACAAATGTGTCGAGCTTTTGGCTTGATTAAAGACGAATCAAAGGATTTTTCATACATTCGAGACACATTTTGGCCAAACTAAAAAAAGGCAACTTAGGTAAGTACAAACTATTAATAAAATTTAAAACTAACTTAGGTTTAGCCTAGTCTCTAATCTTTAAAGTTGGCTACTTCAGAGAGGACGTTATTCAGAGTTTAACAGAAAATAGTAGATAGTTGCGTGTTACGATTGAAACTTTATTATAAATTGAAGGAAATGAAATAATAATTTTCTATAAATTAAGTTTTCAAAACCCTTAGATAGGTGGGCCAATAAGGAAAACATAACTTACATCATGTCATAGTAGCCTATGCTTACTTTAAGTCATTGGAATAAATTTTATGGGTGATGAAATGAAAGTAAATCACTATAAAGGCAAATAAAATCTTAAATAAGACCAGTTTGAGTAAACTATATTGCCTGATTACTTGGCATTTAATACATTAAGCATGAAATATATTTTAAAGCAGTCCCTATTAGAAAAGCAACATAAACCTATACGGCAAGTTTTACCGCTGAGCGCTGTAGCTCAGAGGTAGCAAGCGGCCGTTCCATTCGAAAGGATGCGAGTTCGATTCTAAGTTAGGTCATTCTCTTTTTATTTCCAATAGTATTACAATTTTATGGTTTTATTAATACTTTAATCTTATTATGAGCTTCATTTAAGATTTTTAGCTATTAATAAGTCTATATTTACATCTTGTGTATATTGTTTCAGAGTCAGGTCCTACAGTGTAACTTAACTTATTAACTTATTTCCACAGTAGGCCTTGTCTATGTACAAAGGCTACTACTTGTGAAAAAATGAAATTATGTGTAAAAGAAGACGTAGGCCTATATCGTTTTATTGGTTAATAAAAGTACTATTATTTTGTAGTCTCTATAGTTCTTATTTTCTTTCAGGTGAAAGTAGTTTCAAGAAAGACTGGAAGTGAGGGAGGAAAAGGAGCAATTCTCAATGATAACCTAGTGATAGACATCATTGGGAAGGATTCCCTTTCCGTTGTTGGCTTGGGGCAAATTGACACGTTAGCCTGTGATGTAGGCCTAAAAGAGCCCATTGAAGACATAGCGACTGCACTGGAAGAAGAAGCAGTGGATGACCCAGGTCTACAAATGTCAATGAAACACTCCAGGAACAGACGTGCTCTAAGCCGACTATAGGATCTTTGAAAAGAAAATCTACTGGTAATAAAATAATTTAATTTAGGCTATTGCTACTAGTTTATAAGTTAAAAAATACAATATTAACAGTTACCCAAAATAAAAATCAGCCTAGGCCTAATTACAATTTGTATAAAATTAAGTAAGGCCTAACCAAACTTATGAGTTTGTTATCATCAACCAAACCAAAATACGATAATGTCCGTAAAAATGAAAACAATTTGAGTAAATTGTATATTTTCTGCTTGGTGTTTTAAACCCTCATATAACAAGTTGTCAGCGGCAAAGTGTGGACTTTGACGGCTGTCAAAGTATAACCGCTTAGGCCTAATTAACTACTCCGAGCTCCGGGGCGATTTGACTACTAAAAGATATATCTCTATTCAAGGGAATATAATTTTCACTACATATTTACAAAACCCAAAACGTTGTAAAATCATAGAAATTGCAATACATTAAAAGAAAGTATTTGTGCTGTTTTGGTTTTCGGAAGAATCGGAAATTCAGTTCATCGGAAATATTCCAGAATCTGGTGGAGGCGGTCGATCCCTCTGGCATCCAGTCCAGCAACGTGATCCCCTTCATTACCATCATCTCGCTCAATGTCTTCTTCAACTCATTGTTTTCTTCAACATTTTCCTCTTTTGAAATGTTGCAAAGCGTTACACAGCAGTTTAATATCTGGCATGCATATCTGGGATCAACCCTGAGAATCTTCAAACAGGGAAACTTCTCTTTGAGAAGTCCAATCGAGTTTTCCACTATTCTTCGGGTGACACGATGGGAGCGGAGAAAGCGGCGATTACCTAAAATGAAAAATAATATAAGCTTTAAATTCTAGGTTAGAATTTACAGATTAGTTCCTTCATAATCCGCGTATTTTAACTATGAGTAGATTATTATTTTAAAATAAGATTTAAAGATTTTAGTTACAGTATCAGTACAAATTCTCACTTTTATTTTTTATTATATTCATGAACTTTTGTGTTTAACGTACCAAATGTACCTGCGTAATATTACTACAAAACACTCACAGATTTCTTTCAGAAATATTGGGATTTTGATTACATTTATCAAACTAACGGTACAATGACACAAAATCAAGTAACATTTTTTTAAATTAATTAACATTTTTAAGGAAAGAAATTGTTGATAAAATAAGGAACGTAATGTTGAAAATAATAACAGTTAAATTAAAGTAACAGGAAATAATAAAATTGTGCAAAAAACAGTACTGTAGTCACATAAGTAGTCTAATAGTTTGTTATTCTTACTGATGAACATATGGTCGGCATTTGAAAACAAAAAAAGTTCAGGGTCATAGAAAAGTCAATGCATGACTATATGCTTGGATAACAGTTTTGCAGTTTTAATATTGATTGAGATAAATAAAATCATTAGCCTACTAACTTGCCATTTTATGCTCTCTCACATCATAAAAAGGCAAAACGCATTACCAAACATTGTACACTGACACAATTTTTTCATAACTTCCTTAAAACGATTTTGCCAACATTTTGCGTATGTTTAAAATTATCAGACCCCCGGTTACAACGCGAACTTTCAACAAATCCAACCATTTTTATGGTTTAAGAATACCAGTAATATCCTAATAACGATTAGGTTTTTTTTTATATCATGTATGGTTTCCATATAGTAACAAAAAATAAAATGGTAAGTATCTTTTCATACACCTTCTTTTAGTAACATAATTAGACTAATAATTATCATGAGATCTTACCTCTTTCCTCAGGATCGAGAATGATTGGTGTTATTAACCAGTCCTTTAGTCGGTATCCACTGTCTCCAAGGAGCACTGCTTCCTCCATCGGTCTCCAGCCCTCCCTTTCCATTTTGTGGTAAAGCCCACTATTCCGCAGGACTCTGCCGTCGTGAGCACTGCCGGGCCAGTTAGCGTAGGAGTAATAAAACTCCATGTCCGGCCCACAAACCACCATGCAATTTATAGAGTGCTATATTGCCAGGCCTGTCCACGTACTTGGCTTCGTCCTCAGAAGGCGCCTTGATGTTTATTAACGTACCATACCACACACCATAGGAACAGTGGCGGCTTCAGGGGGGGGGGCCATGGCCCCCATGGAGAATTTTCGGCCAGTAATTTTTTTGGGGCTTAAAAAATAATAAGTTATATTAAAGTTACAACAATTATCTGTTTTTATGAAATGTTGGCATTGTTTAGGTGAATTTAGCTTTAATTTGTATTAAATGAGATTAAAAACAACATTATCATATTTTGAAGAAGTTTTGGAGGTGCCTAAATTCATAGTTTGCGTGCGCGCGCGGCAGACGACGCACGGACAACGGGAATGAATGGCACGGGCACCACTGACGAGAAGACAGTAACATTGAGTGCTGTATTGTGAATGCCATCAGCTGATCGGGATTGTTGACAGTGGCTTGAGGGAGGGCAATCGGGTCATGGGCCCTTCCCCCCCCCCCCCCCCTAAGACGTTTTTGCTAGTAAATATTTTGGGAGTTTAAAAATTAAACGTTAAAATCAGTGGCTGAACCTAGCTCGATGTTTTTAATTTACTTTTGTTTTAGCCTAAGTCATGCTAATCAGCAATTAAGGTTGTAAACACCACCAGTCAACTATACCTTTTCGCAGTTAACAGCTGTTTCAATAACAATGCTTAAAAGGAGTGTTCTTTTATTTTTGTTTACCTTTCATTGTTATTTCGTTACAAAAATGGCAACCCCAAATGTTAAATTACAATTTTAAAACTTAATTTTAGTCATATTCAATTTTTCCTGGGGTTGAGGCTATTTATAAACTAATTTTTGGGCCAAAACACTCTTGAACGCAAAGTTTAAACAAAATCTACCAGCTAAGATCGTGGAAAATACATCGCCATAGACTCTCCTCGAGTATAGGATTTTGCGCTGCGCGTTGCAGACGACACGGTCAAAGCGACGAGGACAGTATTTTTATTGGTGGTATTATTGATTATTGTGGAAGTCATCGTCTGGCCGTGATTGTTGAGAACAGTCAAAGCCTTCTTTTTGGAACAGTATGTTTTTAAGATTGTTTTGTTGTAATAAAAAACAGTGTTCCAAACAGTTTTAATTTTGTATTTAGAGTGAATTAAGTTTGAGCTGTGATCATTTGGAATTGATGGAATAGGCCCAATTTTATTTTACTATGGGGTTGATCGTGAAGCTCCATCTGTTGGAGTTTTATGATCACTTGGAAACAATAAGTGTGACTAACATTAAAACTTAGTCGTATATTAGAGGGGGAAAAAATTTAATTTTAATTCCCACTTTCATAAAATAACCTCTGATAGGGTAAAGAAGTTCAAAGTCAGAGTTAATTTTCGATAGTCGTGACGACATTGGCCCACGGAAATTGTTGTTTTACCGCTAAGTGCATTTAACAAATTAACACCTATATCTGATTTGTTATTGAATCTGTTTTCTAATAAAGCACAAAAAGACTATAATACTTTAACTATTTACTTTATTTTAAATCGGTCTGTTTAGATCTACTGCTTAAGAGAAGCACAAATAAAATCAATAGTCTAAACATTATAACTCAGACTGACAGCAGTTATACTTGTATGATGTGTACTTGGTTTCTGTAGAAACCCAACAGATTGTCCAAATACAGAAAAAGGAATGAAAATACCCTATTTGATTTACATTAAGAACATTACTTTAAAAATTAGTTATTTATTGTTGAAGTAACATAATCACTTAAACTTTTAAATTTAGCAAATTGTTAGACTGGATTTTATAGTTTAATTTACATTTTTATAAAGACAGTGATAGTTTTGAAAAACTCAGAAAAAAGGAATATTCTTGACAATTTTCCTCTTCTTTTAGTTAGGTTTCAACAAGATAGCTAAAATATATTTAGGTTTAGCAAATCGGTTCAAAGTAGGCTATCATCCAGACATCCCTTTAATCTAGGAAAATAATACTATTTATAATGGAAAATAATATACTCCCCAATTTCCTATACTCGGCAATTTATACTCCCCCCCCCCACCCGTCACTCTTTCCTCCCTCCCTTCACCCCCCCCCCCATCGCCACCGGTAGGCAATGGCCCCCCCGAAAATCGGCTCTGGAGCCGCCACTGCACAGGAAAGCCACCGATGTCAAAAAACTTTTCTATCACTTGCCCTACGTTTTCAGGAAATTTCACTTTTTAGTGCAGCAAAACTTCATTTACTGCTCTGACGAAGCCCTTTACAACTCGGCAGACACTGGCCATCGACATGCCACTCATGTCGGCCACTGCGTGGTATTGAGCACCAGTACCGAGCCAGTGCAGGGCCAAGCGGTTATTGAGGACCAAACCTATTAATTAGAATTTCAATTTTTTCCACGGTCAATCTGAATCTTTCATCGTACTCATAAGAGTTTTCGATGATAGCATAAGACACTCTTTCCTTAAATACTCTATTCCGGGGAACCACCACAACTTCTTCGTCACTTGAGTTATCACTTGAAAACATAATTAATTTACCAAATCAAACTTTAAAATAAACTTATGCTACTAATATACTTTAATTAAAAACTAATTATTAACTTTAATATTCTATAAATAGTCTACACTAAAAGACCACTTAATTTTAATAACATACAACATCAGAAACTAATAGATATATCAATCAGAACAGCTACACCTTAATATTTCTCGTGTCAATTATTTGATTGTTGATGTCCATCTGCCTTGAAATAGTAAAAAATAGCTTATGGATCAAAACTAATATTGGCTAAAGACAGTCCAACAGCACTATCATATAATTAAAGACCAAGACATAGCTTTAATGGTCTCTATTTTTATTTTTAATATAACTTATTTTCTTTTTTATTAAATATTTATATCGTTACTAAAAATCAACGTGAGTAGTGTAAAATTGCGGCCGCTGGCCCAGTTCAAGGTCACCTGAGGGATGACGTCATCGAGGTCAATGACCTCACCGATGACGTCATCGATGACGTCATCGATGACGCAATCGATGACGTCATCACTAATGACGTCATTTCGATGACGTCACACCCATGACGTCACAGAAATGACGTGCTGATGACGTCATCACCCCTTACGTCATCAAAACGACGTCACCGACGCCACTAAGGTCAAGGTCACGCAGAAACTTAAAATTTTTTAGCACTTTTGCCGTTTCTCGCACTACGCTCCGAGTTTCAGTCAGAGTCCCCGTGACCTTGACCACTTGGAGCGAATTTTCGACAAGAAACGGCAAAAGTGCCAAGTTAAACTCGAGTTTCTGACATGACTCTGCCTAAATGGGCAATCGGTTATCCCTCAGGTGACCTTGAACCAGTACAACGCCCGCAATTTTATGTTACTGTGACCTTGAACACTTAACAACGGAGCGCCGACACCGATGCGCACCCCACGACAGCCACCGAGTGACTGACTATCAGGCTCTGTGTACTCTAGGTATATGGGGAAGTGGAGGGGGAAAACTCAAGGTCATCCAAATGGAGTTTTAAAAAAGTTGAAGAGTAAAAAGACTACTCTTGTGCTTCCTGGGCGACCTCATCAATCTCTAATGGATCTGTAAACCAATCCGATCTGTAGCGGCAGGAGTCCAGAAAACAGGTGCACCACCCATCAGGTTGTCCGTAGCATTTCCGACAATTGGTAAGATTGGAAAAGTGAAATTTAATACACCGCTGCGGACAACAAGTATAAAAGTATTTGGATTTGTAGATTTTGAAAGTTTGTAGTACCGGCGGTGGCAGCTGTTGGTTCTTGCATCTACACCTGCAACATCCGAAGCATTCACATTGCCGGCAGGCCAGCCCATCCACTTGCCACTTTGGTAAGAGGAAACACTTATCCTCACAGCAATAGGTTGTCCCCGTCTCTTCCTCCCAACGCTTCTTTGCACAATATGTGACGCCTTGTATCTCCAAACACCTATGCTCGCAACATGAGATGCGCTTACTTTCCATAGTTGATGTTGCTTTGACGAGGGAGCACGATGAAGTGATGCTGTGGTCAGTGGGAATGGGGTTTATATAAACTAAGGTGAGTGGAGGGGGAAAGGTCAAGGTCATCCAAATGGAGTTTTAAAAAAGAAAAGAGTAGAAAGACTACTCTTGTGTATCTATAGCGATTTCATTGATAGTGAGTGCTTCTGTATGCCAAGTTGATCTGTACTGACAGGCTCCTAAATAATGTTTGCAAAAACCTGCAAAATGATTGTTGCACAATTTGCAGCCAGTTAGCTGTTTTAATGTGAATTCAATGCAACGTTCAGGGCAACAAGTGTACTTATGCCCTCTCATCTGGTACACATGGAATGTCTTCAACTCCGGTTTCGGCTTCTTCCAAGACTTGCACTTACACATGCATTGACCAAAAGCTTCACATTTTCTACACGCCAGGCCATCCGCAACATCAATGTCATTCGGCCATGAAAAACATTTCCGTTCGCAACAGTAGTTGAGTTGACTCTCCATGTTGCTGTGGTGAAGGTGCGCGATGAAATGATGCTGCAGTCATTGAGAGTGCACCTTAAATAAACTCAGTGGAGGGGGAAAGGTCAAGGCCATCCAAACGGAGTTTTAAAAAAAGATAACTAGTCGTCCTCCTCCTCCTCATCCGTTGTACTTAGAGAGCTGTCAGACGAAGAGCCCCGTGCAGGTGCTCCCCAGATGAAAAACAAATCAATTTTAAAACGAAGACCAGGATCTTGCATCATCAATTCCTTTAATTTGTCACATACTAAGTCGACCTTGTGCAAGGTGTCAACAACAAGCTTCCAATTCGTTGGTTCAATATAACTTGTAGTAGAGTCTGCCTCGCTGATAACCACATCCCCCGGCCGTATTGGAGTGTAAAGATGTGTAAAGTTCTTTGGCTGTAGCTGAGGTTCAGGCTGGCTGGAAGTGGAAGGTTGAGTGTGGACCCCTGTCGCATCGAAATCCATAGTCATTCTACATTCAATGTTGGGGTTTTCGTTTAATACATACACCAATTTCTCATGCAACATATCCACTTCTGCCGAGTCTTGCAGATGAACATTCCAGGAAAATGGCCATTCTTCATCCGTAGTGGAGTCAACTCGAGAAAGAGTGCTGTCCGCCATGATAGCTAAGCAAGGAATGATGTGAGCTACAGACTGTGGTAACAGTATTGAAAAGTAGAGGGGGTAAACCAAAAGTACGTGGAGGGGGTATTTTCAAGGTCATTTAATTTGGGTTTTGAAAAAAGGAAATAGTGGAGGGGGAATTCTCAAGGTCATCCAATTTAGGTTTTAAAAAAAAAGGAATGAAGCTTACTCCTCTTCAGCCTCGTTGTCCCCTGCATCTTCATCAGCCTCATCTTCATCGACGTCAGACTCGCCGTAAGGATAGATCGGGGACATGGGCGAATATTGTGGAGATTGTTGACCGTTGTTGTCGTCCCCTTGCATTCTAACTTGGGACCAATCATAATTTAAATTCATTTGTATTATGATCCCAGGGTTGTCCCGCAGTATTTCCTTCATACGTTCGCAAATTGACTCCAAATAGTGTACACTATCGATCGACAGTGTCCAACCCGTACTTGTACCGACATCAGTAGTGGAGTCAGCTTGGCTGATGGTGTTGTTGTCTGCCATGGTTGCTTGTCGGACAAGGAATGACGGTTGATGTGATGCTCATGCAGGAACATGGTGAAGTGGTGGGGGGTGTGGTGGAGTAGTGGGGGAATTTTCAAGGTCATCCAAACGGAGTTTTAAAAAAAAAGGAAAACTTACAAAGTAACATTGAAACTTTCCAATTGATGGTGGCGAGCGTTTTCTTCTGCAACCTTGCCGACACATGTGACTATGCCGTACAGTATGAAAAGTACAACCATAATAAGGCCGAACAATAAAAGATAGCCGTTGACTATCATGATATTTTCTGAGTGGATCTGTTTTCTTCTTATCGCCCTCTCCTGCATCCTCTTCTCCAACTCGTGGACGAAGTCACAACATGCGTGAGGACATCTTTCATCTGTTGGTAGGTTTGCCATTGTTGATGTTGTCGGTGTGGCTGTTGAAGATGGAATGAGGTTTCCAATTGCGATGTGCCATGTACACCAATAGTCAAGTGGTGGGGGTAACAAAGCAGTGGAGGGGGAAGTTTCAAGGTCATCCAAATTGTGTTTTAAAAAAACCTATCTTGTTACTGAGCTTATATGTCAGTAACAAGATAGGTGTTTTTGCTCTTTTACTTCTTTAATATAATGAAAAAATATACATATTCTACAATGGTTAGGACAAGAAATACAACTGCTAGTCAGCTGAAGTAGTCCAAGTTGTCTGGCTCGGTCTTCATGGACGCTGGTGAGGAAGCCGTCGAGGAGTGTCCAGGCTCTTCCTTTGACTGCCGGGTGTTCCGTATATTGCAAGCGTAAACTTGCACATTTATACGGTAGCCTCGTGCCACCATCAGCTGCAACTCCTTGTATAAGTCGTTTAGCTCCTGCTGAGTCTTGATGCTCACCTCCTCGTAACTTGCGCAACTGACGTTGAGAGACATCCTGATGTTGCTAGGTTGGCTGCTGGAGTAGAAATGAAGCCGAGGCACAGCGTTTGGAGGTACATGGAAAAGTGGTGGGGGTGATGGTGGTGGGGGTATGGAAGATGCAATTAAACACTTCTAAACTTTTTCCATTGATACAAAGGGATGGAACAAATAGCACAGGTGTCCTTGTAGTTTTCAAATCTAAACATTGGTGCTAGAAATCCAAACTGTTTTCTACCACCTTCCTGTACGAACCGTCGAAGGTCTCTGACGGCAGCATTGCCACAAGGCCTACAAAACTTTTCCCCGTCTTGGAACCTATACCAGGAGTATCCCGAATACCCTCTATTATCTTTCTTGTACTCCTCGATATCCTGCTTTACTGTTATAGGGATATTATCTCGTAAAGCCGTCTGGAATAAAGATGCGTCAGTTATAACTCGTTGTAAGCAAAGCTCGTACAAGGTGCTCATCGTTTGCTAGTTGGCAACAGACTGACCGTTTTTCGCATCCAAGCAGGTTTGAATCCTAGTGCGGTAGTGGGGGTAATTACAGTAGTGGGGGTAATTGTGAAATGCAAAGGTCAAAGGTCAAGGTCACCCGCGAAGTTTAAAAAAAAAATGCAACATATCAATACGTGAAGTCTGTCACATATTGATATGTTGCATTTTTTGTTTTTTTGTTTTATTTTTTTGTCTTTTATGATTCGTTTATTTATAAAACATTACAACAACAACATATGTACAACATTAAAACTTAAATCTAACACTGCTGCTTGTCAGCGATGTGGATGGTCAACTCTGTAGAATTGCTACCCGTGCAGCCGTGGGACACCAGGTATAGACACCCGGGTTGAATAGAGCGAAGATCCTCGTTTTGTAGAAGATGGACGAATCTCTTGGGCAGGTACACCTGGAACTTTGGTTCATCCCCCGGAGTAAACGGTGCCTCGCTGAGACTGCAGCAGATGGCCTCCCCAACTGTAGTCTCCATCTTCTTCATAGCATGGATTATGTAGTGCTTCTCGTCTTTTAGTTCCGAGCACTTCTTTACAGGTAATATTGTTGACTTGGAGTGAGCATTGAACTGCTCGACCAAAGTCTGAAGGAACTGGTGAGATGCCATGGTCAGGTTACAGATCGTCTTCTTGCTCGGAGATGTTGTCGTCTCGGAATCTCGAGTAATACTCATGCCAGGTCCCTGTCTGCTCCCCACTTATATACTCTCCGTTACCCCCACCACTCCCCAATTCCCCACTTTGAAGGTAAGAGGCGAGTTTATAGGCATTTTTCAAAGCGCAATGTCTATCTTTATCATGTTCTGGGCTTTTTGTACAAATACATATGGTTTCCAGCATGTATTGATAATTCTTATCCAATTCCACATCATTAACCGGAACATGAGTAAATCCTTCGATCCATCTTTTCTTTTCCAGCCCCTTTGTGTAAATATTGGTAAACTTGTCTGAAAAGTGATGCATAATGTGATACAAGTCCGTGTAACTTGTAAAACCATCATACCAATCGATATGATGGAAGTGTTTTGAAATCCATCTGTTGGTAGTAGCGGCTTTACTAGTTAAAGACGAATAAGAACATGGTGGTTTAAATAAAAACGAATAAGGAACACTTGTATTCATGTCCAAAAACACAAGTTCTTTTATAATGAATCTATCATCATTACCACGAAACGCTTGAAACTCAATAATACCAGGCTTGGACTTTACTTGTTGTTCTTCTCCCTTGTCCATTTTGAAGGTCACACGTCTGCTCATTACGAAGTCAGGAGGTCAACTGATTTCCACACCACGGTAGGTACTACTTTTATACCAGGCCGTACAGTTGTTGGCGCGTTGGTGTATATTTAACGTGGGCACCGTCCCCAATAGGCCTAACCCCACAAAATGTTGGTTATTGTTTTAAAAACTAACCATTGTCATTTAAGTTTCCATCTTTATATTTTCCTTATTTTCATTTTCATCACTAACACTTGATTCTTCTCCTCCATCTTCCTCTTCTTCCTGTTTTACTGATTTCTTATGTAGTTGAGCGTACTTTTCCAATTGTCTCCACATCTGTACTTCATGAGGAACTCTATTAAATATAGAAGTATCCACAGGTCCGTATAATATAGGTGCGTCCGGTTGTTTGTCCAAAGTGTCTTCCAGATAATCTTTAATAATCGAACTTGAAAACACCAGTTGTCTCAAGTATCTTGTTATAGGTTCAGTAGCACAAGTTAAAATGAAAAACTCCTCTCGATTAAGTTGAATTTTGTTATCATGTCTTGTTGTGTCTCTAAACCGTAGCTGATGATCACCACGTTGTTTAATGATATCAATTTCCACATTTGAATCCAAAAGTCCTACCCTTGTCTTTCTTCCAAACATGTTACTACTTAAATAGCATTCTAGCAGATGCAAATGTTTCATAAACGATTCCCAAGCACTGTCCGTAAACAAAATCATTTTGGGTCCATGAGTTAAAATAACAGTAGGGGAATAATCTGTAGATTTCATAACACCGATTAAAACACTTTTATCCAAACTGGAAGAGATTGGATAAAATATTCGCAAAAATACCTCACTCAATATGTTTGGAGAAATATTATCTTCAATATCCCTTTTTCTCTTTTGTATAGTCTTTCTTCTTTTACCTTTTTCTTCAACATTATTACTGGCGTGAAGTTGTCCGCAAACGTTTTGTTCACCTCCTTCCTGGTGACCTTGAGGATCTAAAAACTCAGATATCTCCTTCTCAATATCTACCACATTTTCAGGTGTACCACTAGGAGAAGCCATATTGAATACGATGCTACCCATACAACAGTAGGCAACAAACTGATGAGGAGCGGTCTGTACGCTCTGCTTTTATACTCGCGGAATGAAACAAAACCGGTTCTTACAATACATTTTTAACAATTCCAGTTAAAGGTGTGTATGTTACGATTTTATCATGTAGAATTAAACAGTATGCAGTTGTATTAGCCGGTATAGCATCGTTGAATTCCATTTCTATTTTTATATCCACACTTGAAGACTTTACTGATTCATTTTGTTTAGAACAATCGATTACAACTATTGGGTAGGCATCGAAATATTTGTCAGGTGGTAATAAAGGTGTATTTGTTTTACCGTAATATGAACTTTGGAATCTCGCGTACATATCGTACAATATACTGTATTTCTTCTTAGTGAATGACACATTTAAATTGTCGTATGGAAAGAATTGTGAATTTAAATAAACTTTAATATTTTTCAAGTCACAATGATCAAATTGTCCTGCATGTTTAGTAATTTCGTCTCTTCTACCTGTTTGTAAACCAAATATAATATACCTGGCTCGTTCTACATAATTCGATGTTTTAACAGTCCAAGTGTGTCGATCCGTAGTAGGTAAACTGGGATGCTCATGAAATTCCCAACTTCTAAATGGAATAACAATATCACGATCGGCTTTTAATTTTCTTAAAAGTAGCATTCTATGCTCGTCAGCCAATTTAACATGTGGAACTCTCCATACAATTTTGTCTAATTTTAATTTCCATTCTAAAGTCGCATCTGTAGTAGCATCTGCAGCTTTAATAATGTCTTTATCGTTAGAAGATCTCAACAAAACTAATTCTTGTTTAACGTTTAATATTATTTTCCTATAATCTTCAGCAAAACCAAGCAGCAAACGTAATGGAATATGAAAATCAAAATATCCATTTGGATTTGGAGTGATCGTGTCAATCGTAGGTAATACCCATCCGGCAGGTTTAAGTAAATTGGTTTCATTGGGTGTTATAGATGTTAATCCTTTTAAAGTTGTCGTAATACCTACTTTTTTAGTGGAATCAACTGTTACACCTGATATTTCATATCTAATTTCATCAAATAGGAAAGCCATAGGATTATTTATAAATGGAACTGTTGTACCAACAGTAGTACCGTCCTTTTTAGTAACTTGTCCTTCAATATACAAGTAACTTTCACATGGTAGTGTGTAAATGTCTTGATTTTGTATGGGAATACGAATTTCATCGTTATTGTTTAATTTCGATGAAGTGTAAGGGTTGTGGGTGTGATATTCTTTTTCCCATAGGGTTTCGTCGAATGTTGGACCCTGCGCTATATCCAGTATATCCATACTCGGTTAATTTTAATCCAATTCTCTCTAAGAAACGAATGTTCTCGCGTGTTAACTCCTCCACAGCTGAAGAGCTACTAATGCGGTTTCCCGTAGGTTGTTCGCTTTTAAATGTTAAACCCATGGTTTTGTATTAAAGTGTCGATTTTAAATGTAATCTAATCGTAATAGGCTCTTCTCTGAAGTCTACCAAGTTACCGTCTTGATCCAATACGCTCAACACGATGTCTGAAATGAAAGTGGTGTTCAACGGTAGATATACCAGGTTTTGTGGCTTTTCAACAATTTTAAATCCAGGTGGTACACTTGGGTAAAAAGTATGTATGATGTGGGTGTTAGCCCCATCCCTGTAAGCACCTTGTATAATGTTACAAGTTATGTCTATACTATTGACTTTTAATATTGTTACTGTTTTCTTACCGGAATGTGTTACATCTGGTTCTAAAACAGGCTCATCGTTGGAAAATCCTAATAAATCACCAATTGAGTTTGGTTGAGTGAAATCTATATAATATTTGGAAGTAATTTCAGCTTTCATCGTATTATTATTACCTTTTAATGTTATATTGTCTTTTCCCATTTTAGTTTGCAAAAATTCATTTATATGATCAATTTCATAAGAACCTGTGGGTAACCTGCACTCTTGTAAGTCTGTAAATTTTCCACTGGCATCCTTTCCCTTATAATAATGCAATACGTTATTTTTACCTTCCGTAACATTGGGGATAGAGTTATAAGTTGTAAAATCCAATAGTGCCGCCTCCCAAAACCTTCCTTTTTGCAAGCGTAACGCTGGAAAAAGGATACTTCGTAAAGTGGACGATTTTCCTGTTAATGATACCGTATAGGAAGACATCTCAATAGTGACTGATACTTTTAGCTAGAAATTCCAAACATAAATGGCCGCATATTGAAGTATTATCAGGTTGTTCTCTTTTATAGTTATAATATATGTTTTTAGCAGATTTAAAGTAATTTTGAAGTTCTTTTGGTGGTGGCAAATTACCGAAACTATCAAAATAATATACATTGTTGTTTAGTTTCTTATAACAAACCCAATGGGTGCCAGGCCCTTCAGTATTATCCAAATTTACAATTCCAGTCTCATTTTGCCACATTTTCTTTGGTAAACTGTCTTTCATAAACACACCGCGGAAAAATGGTATTTTTAAACAGGAAATATATTTAAATAATTCAATATTGGTTAATGCTTTATGTGGTATGACCAATTGATTTCTTTCATTTAATATGCACGATAAGGTCTTAGGTAAAGACCTGCCCCGTTTTTTACCATTGACCACACGGTGGGCTTCTTCCTGCCTTTTCTTGTAGATCGTCGTCTTCTTTTTATATTTCCTCCATGTTTTCTTGTGGTTGACCTCCTTTTTACTCTCCTTCTCCTCCTTCTTCCACCTCCTACTGCTGTTTTAGCCTTCATACCTGCTGTTACTGCTAAAGCTGCTGCTTTTTCTGCTATGCTAGCGTCACTTGATTTTACTCGTTGCCAAGCTATGTCCGCAAGCTTTTTGTCAGCTATTGATCTATTTTTTGAATCGGCAAACGTGGAATATGCGATATCGTGTTCTTTACAAGCCTGATCTAACTTATTTATGCCAGGATCGCCTCTTTCCAGTCGTTTTTTCAATTTAGTTCCTGGTCCGCAATACTGATAACCTCCCGGTATATGAAATTCGTATGGTAATGCGTCTATTGCTCTATTTACTATGGATCCTACTGGAATTCGTTTTAAAGCTTTACTTAACAGAGAAACCGCTGTGGACGTGATCCCACCTCCTCTCCTTACAGTGTCTCTATATGGACTGATGTACTGGAACGTCATTATTGTCCTTTTATAATCGCAATGTACAACTTATGTGTTACCTCTATGACAAGTTGGACATAAATGAAGTCGTTTATTGTGTTCTTTTATTAAATATCAAAATCACCCCAATCCGATGATCTAAACTTTTTTGTACGAGGGTTGATAAAATAGTTTTGAACAATTTCCCGTTTAATCCAAGTACCTCTCTCAGATTCCAACAAAGGAGTACGACCTGAATGAATACCAATAAGATTGTATACATCAAATAATGCATTTCCTAAAACTTTTACAAGAAAATTAACAGTGACAGCATTATCCACATGTTCAGGGTCTTTAAGGTCTGTTATACGTTTATTATTACAAGTATACACTTTGCTATCCATTTGTGATAATGTGATAGCCTGTCCTACAGTTGCAGCATCATTTGCTTCTCTTCCTTGCGCCATGTTTGTTAATTTTTTATTACTACATATAAAAAACGCATGGTAATTATTTGGATCTAGATGTACTGTTTGTCCTAAGGCAGCCGCGTCTCTATCTGCATGACCCCATGACACATTTGATAACCTTCCATGCCTGCAATCCCAATAAGTGTTTTTGTATGTCAATAAATGAAATTTTTCATTACCTTGAATAAAGTCATCCCCTTGCTTTGATAATACTTCATCTCGTTTTGCAAATCCAGTTGTTTCTTGTTTTAAAGTCTCTTTCATTTGACCCACTGTTGCACCATCAGATGGTGCTGAACCATCTTTTACATTCGCCAAACAATTGCCAAGACAATCGATAACTCCCACATCACGTATGACACAATGATCTTTTATATATTTGAGATTTACAGCATCATTTTCATTTTTTGGATAACCTATATCGTTAATAACAAATTTATAAAAAGAAAATCCATCTTTTGTCTTTTCAGGTATCAAAGAATGTAAATAGCGTCTATTTACGCTGTCTTTTGCATCTTTAGGGTCATCTACGTTGGATATACGTTTATTGTTGGCACTATACGTTTTCCCATTGAATTTTAACGTATTTTTTAATTCAGATGACAAATAACCTTTGTTTATCGCATCACCGTTTTGATTTGGTTTACCAACGTTGATAATTCTATGATCTTCTGCGTCATATGTGTTATTTTGTAGTTTTAATGTTGGCGATATCTTTTCCTTTAATATTTTTAGATTTATTGCATCGTTTTCATCCGTAGGATCTTTTATGTTTTTTAACCTTTTATTACTCATATCATAATCTCCATCAGGTGTTTGTGGTAAACCAGCACTTCTTTTTAAACTATTGGCATAATATAACCCATCCGAGGAGTAACGTCCGAACTTGTCGACACTCATGGTGCAACTGAATAGTATTCTAGGGAGTAACGCATTTTTATGAGATTACCCCACGGTTTCGGAGTTCATCCACTAAAGCCACCCATTCGTTTTCCAATCCAGTATGACCCGCTTCTTTAGCTTCATGTATTAGTTTCATTCTATCCACCAATTTATTGATATTATTGTAATAAATCACATTTGTGTTATATAGTTTCTTCATTAAACCTGTACCCGTAACGGACTTACTTCTTTTTCTTCGTTCCTGAGCACTTACATCCAAAGTGGATGCCATAAATCTTCGTTTTACAGGTTTTCTTTGTGTTAACGGCATTGTTTGTCTTCTAGTTGGTATTAACTTGGATACAAATTGTTTATATTTTAAAGACTTAGATCTAAAAGGAGGCTGGTCAGGTAAATACTTTCTCCTATATGCATTTGTCTGTTCCAAAATATTTTTATATGCTTCCATGTCTTTTTCTTTCACTACCGATACTGAAGGCTTATTTTCAAATAATAATTCAAATAATCCTTTTGTGCCCTTATACCTTTGATCACCAATGACAATATTATCATGTTCGTCAACGTTTAACGGGCTATTACCTATCATTAAACCGTCTTCTGTTAATCTCGCTCCATAACTATGGTAATTCTTATTAGGAATTGTTCCGAGTAACATTTTTACCATGTATTTCCTTCCTAAAGGTCCTTTGTTATGAATGTTTTCACCCAATAAGCTTATGTTTGACGGACCTTCCCTTGTCTCTTCTTCTTTTTCCTCTTCACTAGCAGTTGATACAACTTCATGTCCTCTTTTGGCTTTTACTTCATATAATTCTTTTATTCCACTATAGTCCGGTGATTCTAGCTCTCTTTCGGGTTCTCCACCGGTAAAACCACTATACGTAGAGGATTCCAGGTCTTCATCACTAAAATCTTCTGATTTTACATTTTCTCTTTCAAACTTCGTAATAGGTGCAATCGCATCTCCTTCCAATACAGGTTTAGCAAATTTTTTGTTTAATTGTTTCAAGGGTTCAGTAATAGGTTTAAAAGTAGATTCAAGGAATTTCTCCCTCTCGCTAATACCTAGTTTCAATGCTCTGTTTTTAGCCCGAATAGAATCACTAAGTGATTTTATTTCTTTTACTAATTTTTCTTGGTTAACCATGTTTGTAGCAAGACGTGTTGTACAACAATGAATGTGTTATACCACGTTTAATGTATTAATATAAATTTATCAAATCCTATCCTGTATCGACCATTGTTTAGCGGTTGTTCCTTCATAATTGTTAGGAACCCATACTTTTCAGCCCAAGCCTTTCCACACAACTCTTTAAATCGTTCAAATGTCATATCCGCATTTACATGATCAAAATATATATGTTTTAGGTTGGTTTCGTCCTGTTTAAATACAATTAACATGTTTGCATTGTCTCTAATGAGTTGTTTAGGTATTTTGCTGTAAGTTTGGCCAATATAAATGCTATCTATGTTGTTATGTCGACCCATAGCGAAGTAATTCCTTATTGTGTTTTGGTTTTCACAAGATACATCGTCGAATATAAACACGGAGAATGGTTTAGCTTCTTGTGGCTGCATGACACTCTCGCTTGCATTAAACTTTAAATATTTAACTTCAGGCACATTAGTCAGTATTTTTTCCAATAATTGATACTTTGGTTGTTGTAGTGATTTTGAAAATACATATAGATTGTTAAATCGTAATCCTTTAGGGTTTGTAATCAAATTGAATACTACATTAGTTTTTCCACAGTTGGAAGGTCCGGTAACCAGACAACGAACGGTGTTTGGTAACAAATTGCCATGCTTCCCACTATTGAATTCTGAATTATCCACTGTGAGTTCATCTATATTATTAATAGTAAAACTCTCTTTTTGTGGTACTATCTCCATCCTTTGTAATGGTTCAACCTAAAATGATTCTCTATCGTTATATCAAATCCTTTTTAGGTATCCAAGAATCTTCCGTCTTATTAAATCCTAACCATCGTACTTTGACCTTATCTTTTTTCCGTTGCAACACCTTTTCAACTAAATATACATCGCCTACTGTTGATTTTAACATTTCATGTCCATAAAACCCTCCTTCAAGCAATTGTCCTTTATTATCTTTTAAAATATATGTCTCAGGTACTGTAGGTTGTACTTTGAATACAGTAAAAACCTCATTGGTCCAATTTGGCAGGTATCTTTTACTGAATACACCTTTATATTTACTTATTCGCACTTTATCACCCACATTAAATTTTTTAGGCTTTAGTTTTTCAACTTTTGGTTTAGTATTCGTTTTTATACGTTTTAATACAAGGTTTTCATTTTTACTAGTTACTTGGTTTGGTTTCATCCCGATAGTCCTATGAAATTTGTTATTGTAATCGTTTATAAGTTTTGGTAACATATCAATCCATATGTGCGATCCTCTGTTGGAAAACATTTTATACATTGCACTTTTTAAAGTTCTGTTGAATCTTTCGATTATTGAGGCTTTTACTTCTGAATTGGTTGAATAATGGTTTATATTGTGTTTTTTCATTAAATTTGCAAATTCCTTATTAAAATATTCTTTTCCATCATCTGTTTGTAAATGTTTAATAGTATGTTTGTCTCTTTGTATAGCTGTTTCCATTGCTTTTGTAACACTTTTGCCACTTTTATCTTTTAGTGGTAAAGCATCTGCCATTTTTGAAAAACAGTTAATAACAGTCAATATGTATTTATATCCTTTATTTTGTTTGCTATAAGGAATCATTTCGATTAAATCCGCTTGATATAAATCATTAATTCCTTTTATCACCGTATTTCTTCGTGGAAACTTTCTTCTTGCAGGTTTATGAAGTTCGTTGACAATTTGTTGCTTTAAGTCCTTCATATTGCAGGTTTCAATGTTTGTTGTATCACATGTATAATCACAATGAATGTTGTTTTAAATATTCACATCATTTATATGGGTCAAGGTCATCCAAACTTGTGTAAAAAAATGGGGAACACGGCGTTGGACTTGCCGTGTTCCCCATTTTTTTACGGAAGGAGAAAGGAATAAGGTCGTAGTTGTAGAAGGACGAAGAATAGGTTACTAGTTGATAGGGTTTAGAGAGTAGTGGCCAAAAGGAAGAGTGTGGATTTTGTCGGGCATAATGTATCTTTTATCATCCCGAGCTGACAACGCTTTTTTAATTTCGGTGACACTGTAGACTTGATGCTTGAAGCTTCGGATATTGTTGAATGTTGCTGATATCGTAGTATCTTCAAACAAACAAGTCTTGTAGTGGTCAAATGTCACGTGTTTTTTCAAATAAGATGTCTTCACTCCTTTTGCTTTCTTCACTGTCGGTGTGTTGTTCTCGTGGTACATCTTAAATGAATACAATTTCGCCATCAGCGCCACTATTTCTTCTAAAGGCATTCCATTTGCTTCATCTTTGAATTTTCCAATTACTTTTTTATATTTTTCATTAAAATTTGGATGGTTTTTCGGATAGTCAGAAAAATCGAAATCTTCTTTGTATGGAAAAGTCCTTAGGTCTTCATACATGTCCAAAGTCTTTATCCAGTAGATAAACGCGTCCGTATCCATGTATGCGACTCCAATGTTTTCCCTTCCGTAATGTTTAACCATTTTGTTATAATGGAAATCATACATCAGGGTTTTACTTATATCCAAAATCGACATACCTATGTATAACGGACGGTCCATGACTATTGTTGTTTTCTTCATACTGACAGCGACTAGATTTTCGTTTATAATCATGGATGTTCCGAAATTTGGTTTTTGCACTAATTTTTCCAATTTCCTAGGATCACTCACTAATTTTACATTTTTGTGTTTTCTTTTGTTCTCCAAGGTCTTCCCAAAGATGGCATTGTTCATTAATTTATAGAAGTCCTTTTCAAATGCTGTTGTCGCTGCAGCTCTTCTTGCAGTGTTGGAATCAATATATGGTTTCAACCAACAAGACTGGGTGAATTCAATTGCTCTATGAATTCTCACTATACGTAGACCCAATTCAAGAGCCTGTTGAACTACCCAGTAGTGAGCCACATAGCGATCCTTATTCTCCAAGGTCATCATCAATTTTGGCCATCTTCCTGTCGGTGAAACTTCAGTCTTGGCTAGAAGAGGCAAGTCGTAGTGATGGTCATGAAGGTGCTCTGGATATTCGAAATCACAGTCCAAAATATAGCCTTTTGAACCATTCTTTGGAATCTGTGAGATGTCTCCAATGGTGGCCGGGTCGATCCATTTGAAGTCAGCGTAGGGAAGCGGATTTGACATTGCCCAACCATAAAGGTTGTTTGCGTCAAAGTAGCCAAGGTAGACCGATGGTTGTTGCTCGTCGAAGCCGGGGATGTACTTGTTGTTGGCTTTGACATGACGTGTTACAGCTTGTGTCAAACCGCCCCGTACACCAGATTCCATCATGAGCACCATATCGATATCCGTTAGAAGTTCCAGTCGACAGTTGGTTGACTTTAGCATAGCTTGCCATGCTAATCCTGGAGATGTGTACGAGTGTAGAGGGTCCAGTCCATAGGCGGAGAAGCAGGTGTTTCGGAATTCTTCCATCACATCGCACAGCAGAGTTACGTCCAATTTTATATAAAAGTCAGAATATTCCCCTAAGGTTTGAATGTTTAGTTGGTTCCAAACATTACAAGCATGATTGTAGTCTTCAACGGAGATTTCACTTTCGTTTAATTTGCTGTTGAAGGCTTCGATCGGTGGCAGACTGGTTTCTTCAAATTTTTCTGTAGATGTTATGTAGTCGTAGGGGAATACTCCTTTACGTAATACTAAGTCCAATTTATCTTCAGGTACAATCTTGCTGGTTTCTTTTAGGTCTTCTCTTCGTAGATTCTCAGACAATCTGCTCAAACTAGATGGCATAAATCTATAAGAGTCTACAAAGCGAAGTTTAATTTTACCTACGGTTTTTGAGAAACTGATGTACTTTTCCAATGTTGTAGCAAGAACATCAATTTTACCATCATCTCTTCCTAACTCTGGAATAATGAAGTGGGAGTCGTAGCCGCTAAGATTGTGTAACACGACAGGGATAAAGTGGGGCAGTTTGTAATTTATATTGCATGAATTACAAGCAGCTCCTCTGTATAAACCTGTCAGGTGATCGTGGTCTCTTACTTTTGGATTTTCTTCACTGAAGCTCTTCTCGCATAGATAACATCTTGATGCCATATTGTATTCTTCTTGTTGATTCTCATTCAAAGGTTCCATAGGTACGACATTACCATACAAGCGTTGTACCTTTTCAGCAATGTCATACAACTGGTCTACGAAATACTTAGCGGCTTCTTCACCACGGTAAAGTATTGGAGTGGATGTTAAACCATAGTTTTGCAATTGGTTTTCAGACAAGGTTGATTTCACTATTAGACAAAAACTGTTGGGTTGATGCAACTGATATTTTGTTCTTCTAGTCACTTCACCGTCCGGCAGCTCCTGTGGTACTAACGTAGATTCAAAATCTGCGTAGATGACTACTGGAATCCGATATTGGTGAACTGTTTTGTTAAATTGGATACACGCTCGAGATGGTGGTGGCAGACTAATCTTCACTTCATAATTTTCATTACAAAGTCTCTTGTGTTCTATCAACCACTCTAATCCTCCTTGTCTTATTTCTTTATATGTGAAACAAAAACATCTTTTACACACTGTTAACCTACGCCTCTGTTTTGATAATTGATTTCGAATCAAGGATGCAAAGTCCTTTATCCACACATAATGTGAAATTTCACCCTTAGTGATCAGTAACAAATCAGTGTGGTTTCTTTGCTCAACTTTTACTACCCGCAAAGGATAAACGTTGTTCGAATCATCCAGACCGAAAACATTCACTGAAACGCCAGGATTTTTCTTTTCAAATTTGTCTATGTCTTTCAATGTAACTGGGTAGGTGAGGCCTTGAAAGTTGTAGCGGTGTTCATTTTCGTAATACTCTCTACCAACTCTTTCAGGATGATCTTTAACATACTTGGTTAACATTGCATACTTAAAACATTCATTACCTTCATTTTGCACATTCCTACACGATTTAGTGTTTTGGATTTTCTTTGGTAAAGGGATAAAACTACTACCCCTTAAACCATATCCATGCTTGTGAACCCTTACATCCATACCTTCAATTGATGACAAAGTCCATCCAGATCCTCTTCCTTCATGTTCTTGAAGTTTTGTTATAAGTTCTTCCAAGCATTCTTCAATAATATCATCGATGTTGGAGGTGAAGGTAAGGGTTCGGTTTTTGGTAATGAACGCTCTCAATGCTGTTTCACCATCAGTATTGTTAAACATAGCCTCTAACACCATTCCAAATTTAATAAAATTTAATCTTTGTAGTTCTTCCCTCAAGGTTCCACCAACAAGTTCCTTAGCCTGGGTTATAAATGTTTCCAGTTCCAATTGAACATTATTAATTTTAAAATGCGTTACAACTCGTCCTGGCAAGGCCGTGGTGCGCAGTTGTTTCACATCTTCTAGTTCTTCTTCAGTGTCCTCTTCTTCAGTGTCTTCTTCTTCAAAAGGTCTTCTAGCAGTAGATGGTCCAGCACCAGCAAATTGGATCACACTAGGTCTTCTTCTTTGCATTTGCTGTAGATAGCTGTCCCAGTAGTCCGTCTGCTTCTGGTGCTCTTCCAAAAACCGGTCAATTGAGTCTAAGTCTATTTCATCCATGGTAATATCTTCTTTTCTATCTTCGTCTTCATGTAATTCTCTGTGTATGGTGAAAAGATCTTCGTCTTGAAAGATTTCCCCACAAATGTCGCAAAGAGCCATTTCAAACAGTTTGGCTTTGAATGCACACTCTGTGAATGTCCACGCAATAATGAGCAGCGCACTCCACCGGGACCCTTTATATCCGAGGCAGATAGGTGGGGAAAGTGACGTCATATGGAAACAGGTTATCACTCATGTGCTAAATTTAGCCTTTACACAACCGTTTGTAATACATTTATCAGTAGGCTTGATAAATTGATGATATTTGGTCTAGATTCAATAATTTGTACAAGTTTTTTCAAAGACGTCTGTTTGAGCAAGTTTATGTAGGTCAAGGTCATTTGGAATTATTATTTTGAGCGGGGGATAGAGCACTAAGCAGCATCATTTACTACAAAGTGCTCTATCCCCCGCTCACATTCTTTTTTAACTTTTTGTTTAAACTTTTTTACAAGGGTGAAACATCACCATCAGAGTCGGAATCATCCTCATCACGGAATAGGCAGCGATGACAATACATAATTCTTCTGGCAACTAACATCCTATCCATTGGACGATGGGGAGTGTCTTGTTCTTGTTCTTCTTCTTCGATTTCCAATTGGAATTCCATTTCCGACTCAGATGACGACTCTAATGTTTCGTAGGCGTGCAAGTCCACCTCATTGTCCGTTGAACCAGCTTCGTCAGAGTCCATTTCAATATCCATTATCTCTTCCTCCTCCTCTTCTTGATCAACCGCAGGTAGTTGGTCCTCTACTTCTATAATTTCTAGAGGTATTACCTCCAGAATAGAGACAATTCTGTTGCGATGGAACACGGTGTTGTCAAGTGGAGCCATGGTATGGAAGTGTTGTATCCATCCAATTTGCTTACCCTTTTTATACCCCCACCAACTATACAATTTATGTGGGTCAAGGTCACGTAAAGATACCCTTTGAGCGGGGGATAGACCACTAAGCAGCATGCTAGTCCATTGCCGCAAAGTGATCTATCCCCCGCTCTGTTCTACAAAACCTCAATCAAGTCCAAGTCCAAGTCCTGTTTAACACATTTTATTCTAATTCCATATCCAATTTAAAAATTTCAATTTCACATGGTTTACATTCCTGATGTATCAAACACTCCAGCTCCCTAAACATATCGTCCAGTTCGTCCAAATTATGATGTCCTACTTTTAACACATGAAGGTGGTTCATGCTTTGCATTGTAGCATGACCATCAACAAACAAGTTTCTTTTCCACGCTAACATAAATTGGCAGTTTTCTTGAAAGATTTTTCTCACCAAACAATCATACACAGCCGTCAACATGTCTCTACAATCTTCATAGTGTACCATCACAGAATACCTGTCCAAGTTAGCACCAAGCAGCGATCCACTCATTGTTTCTAGCGTTCCACTGGAAGGTCCAAAGCAGAATGAAGTCGAGATGTATAGACCCCCTCTTTTATACCAGTTAACCGGTTGTCCTTGCTGTAAAGTGGGTCAAGGTCATCCAATGCTACCCTTTGAGCGGGGGATAGACCACTAAGCAGCATGCTAGTCCATTGCCGCAAAGTAGTCTATCCCCCGCTCTGTATTCTACACACACACACACATGTCCATGTCCAAGTCTTTCATTACATACCCAATATATATTCAGTTCCTTCATCATCACTATCACTCATCACTGCTTCCACAAACTCCACAGGATTAAAGTTAAATTGTTTCAATTGTTCTTTTAAGTTTTCAATTTGTTGGTCCTTTACTTCTAAAACACTGTGAAGGTGTGATATGTAGTCCGCTGCCTCGTTGATGCTTGCTACTCTCGGATCGCCTAACTTCAAGCTGGGAACTACACCCTGCAGCCTGAAGTACGCCATACGCCTTTCTTGCTCCTGCCGTTGACCAGGACTGAGCAAGCCTTGTCCGTCTTGGCTTACCTCCAGCAAGGTCCGTAGCATCGGAGCTTTGCAGGCGTTTGCCCGAGCAACAGTTATGCTGTGGAATGGTCGAGCAGGTCCACGAGTAGCAGGCAGAACGTTGGCAGCACGCCTTCTTGAAGAAGAAGAGGAAGCCTGAGAAGTTTTGGAGTTGAAAGCCATGTTACAGTGCTGTATTCAGCTAAGCGGTACAAAGCAGAATAACCAAACTGCACGTTAATACCCGTATATATACACTTATCAGTGGTGGGGGTACTAGCTAGCCTTGGTAAAGTGGGTCAAGGCCATCCAAAAACATTACCAGAACGGGGGATAGATCACTAAGTGGCATGTTAGTCCATTGCCACAGAGTGATCTATCCCCCGCTCTGTATTCCGCATTCACACACACATTCATACAAACACGCAAGTCCCAGTCCGAGTCTTTACCCACACCTATCCACTCTCATCCTCACTATCATCACTATCATCTAACAATCTGTCACACTTCATAATTAGTTTTTCCCATTCTTTCCGGATCAAAAGTATTTCACTGTGTGCACTCTCCAACAACCTCTTCTTTTCCTCTAACAACCTGTTCTTTTCCTCTATCAATACGTTACAACCTTTAATATATCTTATAGCAGCTCTAACAGTGTCTTCCTGTGAAGATGCACCAACCACTACACCCGGCACTACCTGCTGGAGTTCTTCATACAAGCTAGACTCTCTTCTGGAGGCTCCACTGCTGCACAACTCCGTCTTGCTCGGAGTGAATCCGAAGAACCGAACGCGACTCTTTGACAGGCCGGGCCCCGCCGGATCGGTCCAGAGCTTGAGCCAGAGTTGGATGCGGTCGGGCCAGAGGTAGAGGCTGGAATGTTCATGGCTGACATGGTAGTATTCAGCTAAACAGTGTAAAGCAGAATGAGAAGACGGTTGATCACCACTCCTATATATACCCATTTTTAGTGGTGGGGATAACACGGGGGGGGGGGGGGGGGGGGGGGGGGGGGTTGAAAGAAATTTTGCTTAGTCTTCCCGGTCATCAGTTTTACATACCTTTAGCACACCCATTATTTTGGTTTCTTCTATAACTTTACACACCTCAAACACCCCAAGCAAACAGCTCATCTATGTTGTTATAATTAATTTTTGTCCAGTGTTGATACTTGTGGGTTTGTTTGTTTATAATACATAGATAAAATGTAGACCCATCTCGTCTTATACAACACTCAACTTCCATTCTATGCCGGTTTAGCACTTCCCAAGCATTGTGTTCATTTATCAAGAAGTCACCACCCTTTGTAATTGTACTGTGACATGTTTACCACAGAGCATAGGAACGGACTGAAGCAAATGAACGGCTCATACAAGCTTATTAAAAGCGTTAGAGTGGGGGGTATCACGTGATACACGACATAAGTTGTAAGGTTAGCAGTTTACTTTAAACAGTAATTTATGTGGGTCAAGGTCATTCAAACTTTAAAAATTTTTTACCTCCAAACACTTGTAGCAAGCTACAAGCGTTTGGAGGTAAGTTTTTTATTTGTTAAAGATTTTTGTAACTTAGTCTTCACCCTCAAGGACACGGTTTGAGATTGTCCCAGTGATTTTACATCACCGCCAGGTTAAAGTATTATACCAAGTCAAGTATTTTTTTTTTATTAGTTGACTTGTATAATACCCCTCTCCCTTACTTTAAGAGGGTTAAGACTAAATTTAGAAAAATTAATTTGGAAGAGGAAATTTAATTAATGTCCAACACTTTTAAACACAATTTTGATTTTTTGGTGCCATTTCCCAAACAGATAGGCATCCTTTTATTCGAATTAAATAAGCCCCGGGGACAAAAAATTCTCTTTGTACCATCGCAGGTGGTACTTTCATTCTATGAAGGCGGCCATCACCTTTTAGAATGATTTGCACATTTATGTTAAATGCTCCATAAGCTTGAACAATGAAATAATATTTTTTGTCCCTCTTGAGCCTATTAATTTTCAGCTTCTGCGGACTGTTGGGGTGTTTGAACTTGGACTTTTCAGGCATAATATTAAGGCTATAGGGCTTTGGTGTCGGAATTTTGATTTTCTTATTCAAGTGTCGTTGGCAACGATCTTTTTCTGGAAGAGCAAAACTCGGACAACAAAGAACCACAGCCTCTCTGCTAAACCAAACATAATCGCATTTATCACGCTTGCCAGCAGGGCATTTAACACGATTACGTTTCTTTTGTGTTGGACTCTTAGTGTTTTGGAGCGGCGCTTGATCTAACTTAGGCTGGCTGGAAAGGATGGAGGGTGATGGTTTAGCACGGTCAAGGGGTAATTTGCAAAGAATTTTGGGTCGGGTAGGAGAATGGGTTAGATCAATAGTGGTTTTAGGTGAGGTAGAATTGTCTGGGGAGAAGATCGATTTACGGGATGGTTTGACTGTAGATGGAATGTTGGCTTTGGGTGAGGTTGACTTGTCTGGGGAAAAGATCGATTTGCAGGATGGTTTGACCGGTGTGGATGGCATGGGGGATACGGGTAGTGGACATTGGGTCTTTGTATAGGAAAGGATTTTCTGTGTACGGGAGTAGGGAATGATTTTGGACCTCGACTTCTTCTCCTCAAAGACCGCTGACTCCGAATCAGAATCTGACAACAATGAGATCGGCGGTGATGCTATGAGCACTCGGCTGCTTGCAGGGTGAGCGCCAGCCCCTCTTGAAGTCGACGGAGCGTCACCAGCACCACTGACACTTGGACTTGTTGGTTCCGTTGGTGGCAGCGGAGATAGGCTGGGCATCGAAGGAGCCGACGGCATCTCCAAACAGCTGAGGATTGTGCTCATCAAACACGTTTGGAGAATCGGAGCAGCGGAGGTTGAAGTTGGAGTAGATGTGTTGGTCGGAGTAGACGTGTTGGTTGAATTCGGTTTGATGTATGGGAGAACTGGTGGATAGTTCTTGAAGCGCATGTTGAGGTAGAAAGAGCGTTAAATGCAAATAACGGAGAAGTACTTCCAACGAAGGCTGGAGCAGGAATGAGAAGTGCGTGCAACCGGGCCCCCTTATATCCCCACCGGGGCTGCCACGCCCAGGATATCAGGGGTGGGGGAGGGGGTGGGGGTGGGGGTGGGGGTGGGGGTGGGGGGGGGGGCGGAGGTGTATGGGGTGGAGGTGTAGGGGGTGGAGGTGGTGAAGGGGGGCGGGGGCGGGGGCGGGGGCGGGGGCGGGGGCGGGGGCGGGGGCGGAGGTGCAGTGTCAGTCTTTACTATATTTAGGTCGAGGTCACGTAAAACTTTAAAAAATAAAGCCCCACCTGGGGCATTTAGGTTGCCATCGCTATAGTCTCTAAAGAGACCCAACTATGGACAACTACAGACTTGTGTGTTAGTAATGCCTACCCATTAAAGTTTAAAAGACAAAGTACTTTAATATATTTACTGTGTTAATAAAAAACCTTACTGTTAAAGATTTTGAAAACTTTTATATTTAGGTCAAGGTCACGAAAAAACTTTAAAAAAATTAAGCCCCACACCCCCCTATGGGGGTGTGGGGCACTTGGGTTGTCATCGCTGTAGCCTCCGAAGAGACCCAACTATGACAACAAGGCAACATCCAATGTCGTGTACCCTTCGCCACGCGAGACTTGTAAACATTTACTGCATTTCCAACTAATAACTTTTCCAATAGCTAACGAAATGTCATTTACATAATTTTGAAAGAAACTGAGGACGCCCTAGTGGCTTACGTCCTCGGTCCGAGTGCAGAGGCCATCGGCTCATTACCCCCGTATAAGCGTACAAACGGACCACCTCCTATTTCTCAGCCGCATTGAAGCATGCATGAGAGGAGCCTAACAATTATAAAAAAAGTGGCTTTACACGGGGGCCTACTCCCGTAACCCTATCTTTAATATTTTTAATTTAGCAATGCAGTAACTTTTTACAAGTCCTATGTGGGTCAAGGCCACACGGACATTAAAAAATTTCGGCCCCCGTACATCCATGGCGAACCACGAATGTTCGGGGGCCTTGGGGACAAAAAAACACAAATAGCTAATAAAGTTTCATTTACATAATTTTGAGTTTCCAGAAGGGAAACTAACTGAGGACACCCTAGTGGCTTACGTCCTCGGTCCGAGTGCAGAGGCCATCGGCTTATTACCCCCATATAGGCGTACAAACGGACGCTCCTATTTCTCAGCCGCATTAAAGCATGCATGAGAGGAGCCTAACAATTATACAAAAGTAACTTTACACGGGGGCCTACTCCCGTTCCCTGTCTTTACAATTTACTTTGAGCATTGCAAAAGCTCAAGGGGGGATTGCTAAAACAAGCGTATACACTTTAGAAAAATATAACACACTTACAACACACAATTGAGCTCAACGTAGTCAATGCTGGAACAAGCACATACATGTTAAACACATATAACAAACAAGACACAAAGGATAAAAGACACACAGTAGACATAAGGTACAAGTAAAACACTCTCATATAAAACAATTCGCAATACCCAATACCCAAACGCAAGCGCAATATCTTACAACTAATACAAGTCTTAAAGTTAGAGTAGACTTCGCTAAACACTGAAGGCGCCATTCAATGTTTAGTGATGCCTATGGCGGTCCGTCCCGATCGTTCACGTTCAACGCTCGGGAGCGGACTGCGAGCCGGCTGTGGCCGGGCCGCCTTATATCCCCACCGGTCTCCCCCGGCATGGGGCGGAGGTCCACCCCGGGGGCGGAGGTCCACCCCCGGGGGGGGGGGGGGGGTCCGCCCCCCAAAAAACGGAGACGGGGGCGGAGGGGGGGGGGGGTCCGCCCCCCAAAAAACGGAGACGGGGGCGGAGGGGGCGGGGGGGGGGGGGGGTCCGCCCCCCAAAAAACGGAGACGGGGGCGGAGGGGGGGGGGGTCCGCCCTCAGGGGTGGTTCAAGGTCACCGACTACACTTTTACTCTAAGTGTCTGGTTCGAGGTCACCCACTACACTTCTACTCTAAGTGTTCGCAATACCCCCACCCTAATCGAGTCCCTAAGCTACGTGACGGCGTTCAGCCAGTATGTCTCAGGCTTGCATGCGGTAAGCATCGCTGCTCTTCGACTCTGTTCATGTAAGTGTTTTACAAGTTTTTGCCTCAAGGTCGTTACACTTTAACTCTGGACTAACATGGCTTGGATTTTCTCTGATTTTACTCAAGGTCACTACACTTTAACTCTGGGGTGATATCGACTTGTAGTATTTCAGAGTTTTGACTCAAGGTCATCACACTTTAACTCTAGCACGTCGGTTATCGTACCAGAGGTGCTCAATAACCTATTTTGTAATGTTTAGGGTGGCGTTTGCACGCCACGTGGTATCGCCATGAGTGTCCAGTCCAAATTTTAAGTTAGATTAATTTTACTGTGATCTTTTCCATTTCCAATTCGTTTTGCCAAAGAATAAGGTGTCGCTTTATAAAGTGGTATTTCTCTAAAGTTATAGGGGATTGCAGGGATACAATTAGTTTATTTAGGAGACTCTTAATCTTGGAGTTTAACGCAATTTCCACTTTGACTTTGCTTCCTCGGCTCTCACAGCCTAAGCTGTACAGAAATGTTTCTTCTAGTGCCAACTCGGGCCAAGAGAACAGTGTGTTGACTGTAGGACAGCTCATGGTGAAGTGATGCGATACTTCAGCGTACCACCTCACCTTCCCCCACCACTGTGACCTTCCCCCACTCCTGCTGTTTCCCCCACCTCTTTTCCCTTGACTCATGCGCTACAAGCAGTCTCTCAGTATTGTGCGGACTTTTGTGAGGGGAAGCCATGTCGCTGGACGCTTTAGGTAAGAAACTTAGCCGTGTTAAGACTTTATTAGTTGCTCACTGTCCACCACTCAAAGTTAAGAGGGTTTCGACTTTAGCTAAGTGGCGCAAACTGTTGCGCGGACACCCTAAGTTTTATACAAAACAGACTAATGTCAGTTTTACTGATGAAGATTTGTTTAAAATATTGGATGAAATGACTTTTCCTTGCAAAATTCAGTTAGTTACTCCCATTCCTGACGGTTTTGAGTCTTAGTCTCTCAAGCCGATATACCTAGAGTACACAGAGCCTGACAGTCAGTCACTCGGTGGCTGTCGTGGGGTGCGCATCGGTGTCGGCGCTCCGTTGTTAAGTGTTCAAGGTCACAGTAACATAAAATTGCGGGCGTTGTACTGGTTCAAGGTCACCTGAGGGATAACCGATTGCCCATTTAGGCAGAGTCATGTCAGAAACTCGAGTTTAACTTGGCACTTTTGCCGTTTCTTGTCGAAAATTCGCTCCAAGTGGTCAAGGTCACGGGGACTCTGACTGAAACTCGGAGCGTAGTGCGAGAAACGGCAAAAGTGCTAAAAAATTTTAAGTTTCTGCGTGACCTTGACCTTAGTGGCGTCGGTGACGTCGTTTTGATGACGTAAGGGGTGATGACGTCATCAGCACGTCATTTCTGTGACGTCATGGGTGTGACGTCATCGAAATGACGTCATTAGTGATGACGTCATCGATTGCGTCATCGATGACGTCATCGATGACGTCATCGGTGAGGTCATTGACCTCGATGACGTCATCCCTCAGGTGACCTTGAACTGGGCCAGCGGCCGCAATTTTACACTACTAACGTGTTCGGAAAACTCTTTAACAATAAATAAACATAGGCCTAAGGAACAAGGGCAAACAACATAAGGAAAATAAGGACGTATTAAAGCAGTCCTAATTATTAGGTATTGCATTTAAAAACTGTTTTATCAGTGTAGAAATCAAATTAAACCACTCAAATTGATGAGAAATTTGATTCTCGACAGATTCTTACCCAATCGCTTAAAAAAATCGTGTTTTAATAAAAAAATAACTTGGAGAAATGATTCTATGAAATATGCTAAAAAAATTGTTACTAAAAAATAAAGTAAAACATTGATAATGGGGTTTAATAGGTAGGCCTACCGGACACGATTCGGGTTATTAAATTTTCAGGATTATTGAAATTAGGTACCTTAAAAACATCCAGTAAGGACTGTTAAGTAATTTTATGTGTTCTCAATACAGTTTTTTTTTTTTTTTTTTTTTTTTTTTTTTTTTTGAGGGAGAGGCGGAAAAATGCATTACGCACACAGGTGGCCAGCCTGTAGTGTGGGGCTCCCCAAAAAACGGGTTTACCCACTAAAAAACCTCCTCTACTCTTTAGGAATCTAACCTGGAATTGTTTGTCACATTACGTCAGGCTAGGCCTAAATTTGGCTTACGCCCGTGGGGCTCGCTCCTTATCCAGCCGCTCGATCAAGGGATCTGGGCCACTTCGCGGTCCAGATCGGTTTTCTTTTCCAGGAGGATGCCCCGGACGAACTGTGACAAACAATCCCAGTTGCCCTCATCCTCCAAAATCTTTTGGCAGACCGAGTCCACCGAAAATACACCAAAGATTTGTGTGGCCTCCAGGCGGGGCCCTTCCCAACGGGGACAGCGGAAGAATGTGTGTTCCGCATCGTCGGGAACACCCGGGCAATAAATGCAGTCCGGTGAACCGGTCTTTCCCATCCGGTTCAGGTACGACCGAAAATAGCCGTGACCTGTCAAAAATTGGGTCAGGTAGTAGTCCACCTCCCCATGCCGCCTTTCCACCCATGGTTGGACCTGCTTGATAAGTCGCGCAGTCCATCGTCCTCGGGTGTCGTGCTCCCAGCTGTGTTGCCACTGCTGGAAGGTTCGGGAGCGCTCTTCTGTTCTTGCCGTGTCCTTGCCGATCTCGCCTTGTCTCTGATAAATCGCTTTCCTCTCCCCTGCCAAGAGCTTGACAGGGATGACTCCGGCGACCACCAGGACGGCAGGCTCGGACACTGTCCGGTAGGCGGAACACACCCGGAGCGCAGCTTGACGCTGAACCCGGGCGGGTCGCAACCTGTAGCACTCCTTATCTAGAGCGCCTGCCCACACCTCTGCCCCGTAAAGAAGCACGGACTGGACCGCGGACATCAACAGACGTCTTCTGCTGGATCGGGGACCCCCGACATTGGCCATCAGCCTACTAAGGTAAGTCACTACCTTAGCGGCCTTGTCCGCCGTACGGAAGATCTGATCCCTCCAGCTTAACTTGGTGTCCACCATAACCCCGAGGTATTTGGCGGCACGAGTTGATGTGACCACCTCCCTTCCCACTCGAAACGGGACGACGGTGTCGATCCTCTTCTTCGTGAGAATCACGATCTCCGTCTTACTGAGAGCAAGTGAGAGACCGTGATCGGACATCCAGTTGTTGACCACCCGCATAACTCGGTTCAACTTCAGTTGGGCCAGCTCAACGTTGCGTGCAGCAATGAGAGCTGCGACGTCATCGGCGTACCCAACCAAAGTGGTTTCCTCAGGCATCTCGGACCTCAGGAGGCTGTCATAGGCAACGTTCCAGAGATCCGGGCCGAGTATTGAACCTTGTGCGGCACCAGAAGTGACTTCCATCGTCCGCGTTCCGTCCCTCGTGTCATAAATCAGGCTTCGAGAGCGTAGATAATCCTCGATGAGCCGCAACAGATATGCAGGAATACGAAAGGTGTTGCGAAGCGCATCCAGCATATCGACCCACCTCGCAGAGTTGAAGGCATTCTTGACATCAAGCGTAACAAGAAGCACTACTCGGCGGGAGAAATGGTTGTGGCTCTCGGCTCTCTCCACAGCTCTCTGAACTTCGGTGACAGCGTCGATCGTTGACCGTCCCTTTCTGAAGCCGTACTGACGGGGGCATAAGTCCCCGGCAGCTTCCACGGCAGAAGTCAGGCGGGAACGGATCAGCTTCTCGAACAGCTTTCCAGCCGTGTCCAACATGCAGAGAGGCCTGTGGGACGACGGCAGCTCGGGATCACCTTTGCCCTTGCTGATCAGTACAAGCCTGGCTGTTTTCCAGGGAGCCGGAAACACCCCTTCTACCAAACAGGCATTGTACATTCTCAACAACAAGTCAGCGTTGATTAAAAATGCTTTCTTTAAAGCCTCACTGGGAATCCCGTCCGGGCCAGGAGCCTTGTTGCTCTTCAGGGAGAGAACGGAGGTTTCTAGCTCCTCGAAAGTGAAGAGTGGAACGTCCTCTACCCGTCCGAAGTCAACCGGCGGTCGCTGTGGATGTTCAGGAAACAACGCAGCGACGATCCTCCCCATGGTGGCGCCCTCCATGATGGAAGGTGGAGAGCGGGCGCCGAGTTTCTGTGTTACAAGTTTGTAACCCAGGCCCCAGGGGTCGGAATCAACGTCGTCACGAAGTCTCCTCCAGCTATTCGCCTTGCTCCTGTTGATCGCCTGGCGGAGAGATTTTCTCGCAGCTTTATAGGCCTCCGACTTACGAACTCTGTCTGCGGGGATTCTCGCTCTTGTGGCGGCTCGTCTAGTTCTTAAACATGTTCTTCTGAGTTCCGCAATCTCTTCAGTCCACCAGTAAACGGGTTGTTTGTCGCGTCGGGGTTTCCTTCGCGGCATAGACTGGTCGCAGGCCGAGACGATCAGTTCCATCGTGGATGTTACTAGTGCCTCGGCCCCAGCCTCACCAGGATTCCCCTGCGCTCCCCGAGAGATGACTTCGGTGAACTTGACCACGTCCAGTTTGTTGGTGTTCCACCGGCGTGGCCCTTCCCGAGATGCGGAAACTCGACGATTTGCCTGATCATGCAGGTCAAACACGACGTATTGGTGGTCGCTACCCGTGTAGTCCTCCACAACCCTCCAGCCAGAGATCCTCGGAAGGAGCGACTCAGACGCAAAGGTGACATCGGGGATCGTGCCTCTCTGCCCGGGGCGCCGAAAAGTAGGTGTGTCGCCCTGGTTGAGGACGACAAGACCGGCCCTGGCGATGAAATCCAGGATGTATTTCCCCCGGGAGTTGGTAGAGGGCATTCCCCAATCGACGGCCCTGGCGTTGAAATCGCCACCAACGACGACATGCCCGGTGGTGCCGAGAACGCACTCCTCTAGGTTATCTATCTTGTCGCGGAAGTCCTGGACGGCCTCGTTGGGTGTGAGGTAGCAACTGAAGATAGTCACGTCCCCACACCGAACCCAGACGAATCCTCGGCCGCGCCCGTGACTCCGCACCAAGACATCTCGTGTATTACGTGCCCAAAATGCAGCAGTACCGAGGCTGTCCGAGATCCAAATGTTTGGGTCTCTGTCCCGATACTGTTCGCTGATAAGGAGCGCGTCAGCACCAAGTTCTCGGGCGAGCTGATCTAGAAGGTTATCAGCTCCCCAGGATCTATGAAGGTTGGCCTGGAGGATGCGAATTACCGGCCGCTGCCTTTTGCCTGTTCAAGTGCGGCTCTGAAGGCACCGCACTGACCAGAGCCGGGTAAGTGACCGAGGGCACTGGAGCCTGAATCCTTGCAGAGGAAGCAGGAGGGGCTCGAGGAACATTCCTTGCGTTTGTGGCCCTGGCTTCCACACTGGAAGCAGTTGGCACTCCTGTCGGGCCCTTTACAGTTTCGGGAGGAGTGGCCGAAACCGAGACAGCGAAAGCATCTCGAAACTACCACCCTCCGTTTGAGCCTGCAACTGACCCAACCGACTCTGAGGTGCTGAAGGCTAAGCAGCTTATTGGCGTGCTTTTCGCCCATTTCAGCAACAGCCATCCGGAGTTGACTTCGGTTGGGCTTTGTTAGCCATACCCTCACTCCATCAGCTGGTATCTCCGGGAGTGCCACCTGGATCGCACGGGTCACCTCCTCTTCGGTGGAGAGGGCATCAAGGTCCCGAATCTCGACCGAACACTTCGGTTCTAGGGCCTTGATTGAGCCTTTGTCCCCAAGTGCAGTCTTGAGGGAAGCGGCAAAACCGATCTTGTCACTCGACTTCCCCAGTTCGAGGAGGACATCCCCGTTCTGGGTTCGCCGAATAGACTTGATAACGGTGTCGGTCTCCTCCGGTTTGGCCTGCGATCTAATCTGACCCAGAACATCGGCAAAAGATCGCCCCCCTAAAGGCTTGATCAAGATTGCCTCTGTCCTGGGCTTCTTAGGCCTGGGTTGTTTAGGCTTTCTGACAGACTTGCCAGAGGCCTCCCCAACCGGTTTCGAGACTTGCGTCCGCTCCACCCTCGACGCACTTTTCGAAGCCGCCTCCGCTTGCTTCTGCCTCCTCCTTTCTTTCTTAGACAGGCGCGTCTTCCAGCCCCCCAAAGGTGTTGAGGCAGAGTTTGCTGCCAAGGCAGGATTAGCCGCCGGAGCAGGAAACTCTGCAGGAGTAGCCGCTGGAATCACGGCAGCGCCCGGGGCGGATTCAGTAGCCTGGACAGGAGATGTCTGCGATGCCGCAGTGACAAAAACCGGTCTCGGCACCGAGTCCACCTCGACAAGCTCAGGGCTTCCAGGCGAAGAACCGCTCTGCCTCTTCTTTCGCTTTCTGGCTTGAGTCTGGGACTCAGCCAGGTGAGCTTGAGGCGAAGCAGAGATGACTCGGTTCGTGACATCGCGCTCCTGCTTCACTGCCTTTAGCCTGATTTTCCGGCATTCCTCGATTTCTTCTAGAGCATCTTCGAGTTTCGGGATCCCCTCTTTTATCGCCTTGTTCACGTTCTTTTGAATTAAGAGGGCCTTGGCCATCTCCTTCAAAAGAGCTTTCATCTTCTTCAGAAGTGAGTCTTCCTCCTCGTGGGCGTCGTCCTGCTGCTGACGAAGCATTTGCAGCTCGAATGCCGCACGAAGAGGGCTCTTCCTGGGAGGAATCCCTTGGATATTGGCTAATGGTGTTGCCGGCTCGGCCACCTCCATCGCCATACCGATCTCCTCCTTCTTCTGTCCGGTTTTGGACGACGATCCGACACCACCAAGAGCCTTGAATGGCATCGGCGGGGGGGTGGTTTTAATACCCTTCGTCGGCGTTCCAGTGTTCAAGGTCGGAGACCTCTGCAGTCTTGAGCTGCGCTTAAAGGCGGCCTGCTCTATCTCATCATCGTTCGTGTTTTGCATTTTAAAATCCATACTTTTGTTTCACCAGCGCATCGTGCGGCAAGAGGCGGCCCTTCATCGGTCGAGAGCGGGTACACCCTCGGAGGTCTACCCCCCGTAGGAGATAAGACACCCCTACCCCGGGACTCCGGGGCCCGAACCTCCGTTTGCCCAGCACCGATACACAAAATGTGCCGGACGTGCTGGGGGTCGCACCGTGGCAATGCAGAGTCCGATCCCTGCATCCATGCCGCACTCCCTGACTAAGGTCCGAAGCGGCTGGCTTCTGACGACACACTGGAGGAGACCATCGGCAGTGCGAGGCACACATCAGTCCCTGCAACACAACAGGGACACTCCCAGGACCCCCCAGCATGCGCCGGTCGAAAGAAGGTGGAAAGACACCCTTGATTCGGGGTCGAAAACAAGAAGGTGAGCAAGGTTAGCTCAGGAAAGAATAAAGACGGTGAGCTAAGACCTGAAAGATGAGAAGAAAGGCCCTAGCTCGGGAAGAACTGTGAGGAGGGTCTCACAGCTTGGCTCAGGTACCCCGGGGTTGCCAAGAAACACCCGTACAGTGGAAAGCCCACTGCCCCTGAGGGAGTTCTCAATACAGTGAAGTGTTTAGAAGTGAGATTAATTTAAAATATGTTTCATAATAAAGTACGCATTACATATTTAGAACAACATTTTTAAGCCTAGGCCTACAGTAAAAGCATGAGACAATTTGGGCTTTAAGAATGTGTTATGGGCTTTGGAATTATGGTGATGGTAGTAGTTGTAGTTCGTGTTTTGCAGCTAAGGCCTTAAAATGTAGCTGGAACGTAACCTTGTGCGTTAGAGTGCACGTACATAGTATCGATCAGAGTTTTCTCTTAAAAAACGGCTGGAGGGCCGGTGGGCGGAGTTTCCACGCAGAAAGTGTATAATTGGTAGTGTAGTGTGATCTTCAACAGCACCCCTCCCCCTTTCACGACCACTCCCCTCCTCATCGGTAATCACCATTTCCCCATCATCGTCCACCTATGCACCAGTAAAGAGCATTGTGTAGGTACTGTAATTTAAGGGTAGACTGTAAACAATGTTTTATTTCTTGCTTGATACAAATTATTGATTATTGACCGACCAGATTTTTAACGTAGGCCTACTAATTATAGACGTTCTACTGAATGCAAGACCGATTTGATGTCATGTTAACCCTCTTGCCTAGGCTACAGTTTCTTCTTGGGCCACTTCCCAGAAGGAATGGAATATCTATAAAATGGTGTTAAAAATGTATTTTCTGTCGCTTTTCCATCAGGCTTCTTCGGTTAACTTGATTAATAAAAGTCATAAACATCGATTAATCCTGGTTATTGCACCTTTTTAAACACCCTTAGCAAAATATTTGTAGGATTAAACAAAATACGAATGATAACATAAAACAAAAAATATAAATAGAGAAAGAAATAATTTTCGTTGATATATTCAAAATTAATGTATGAATTTTGTTATGCTATTTTGAAAATAGGCCTAATGATTTTCACAATCGACATAGGCTATATTTTGTAAATAATATACCATATGAGTTCCTATTTATTTTAAAATAAATTATATTTTCTTAAAATATAAGTGAAAATGTGTATTAAATAAAAAATTCTTCACAAACATACAAAATAATATTATTAAACCCCTCAAAAGAATGAACAACAAAACACTAGTAGAAAATATTTACTAGTTTACGGCTCTCGGGAGGTTGGTAAAACTTCACTGGTATTTACTATTCTAAAATACTAGTGTAGAGGTTTATGAAACAAAAACTAGTCTACACTGGTAAAAAATACTAGTATTACTAGTCCCTACACTAGTAACTATTATTTTACTCTTGTAAGTTAATGAAACGCAGACTTGTAAATTCACTAATATTACTAGTAATACTAGTCTAGTAGTTTTATGAAACAGGCCCCTGGTAATACACCATTGGACATTTTCTTCTGTGTGCATTTCGGGAATCTAGTGTATGCGTATAAAAATTTATCTCAGGGAAAGCATAGTTTAAATCGTGTGGCAACCGTGCTAGCCAGGATATGGGAAGAAGTAGAGAGAGCCGTCACGCGTGCTGTGCCATATTGAACTTATATAAGGCTCATATTGAACTTTATTGAATTACTAATAAAACTTGAAAATACAACCTTTTCAATCGTTCATTATGCTTTAATATGCATAAATAATATATTTATGGGTGAAAAAATATTGTTTACTTTTTTGACATATTTTGCCTCAAAACCCCAGAGTTCTTTTACAACCACTGTATTATGGTTTGTTGATGCAAAATCTTTCTATGAATTAGTTGTCTGGTATACAGATATATATTACTTTTCGACATTACCCAGGGATTGTGTTGGCAGTGGGGAGGCGAGGTGGCAGTGTTGAGTGTTGTCGTATCTAATGAGCTTACCACAGACCCGGGCATCACGCGGACACGTAAGCTTATTACCTGGCCTCGCTGGACACGGGACACAGGGATTGTGTTGGCAGTGGGGAGGCGAGGTGGCAGTGTTGAGTGTTGTCGTATCTAATGAGCTTACCACAGACCCGGGCATCACGCGGACACGTAAGCTTATTACCTGGCCTCGCTGGACACGGGACACAGGGATTGTGTTGGCAGTGGGGAGGAGAGGTGGCAGTGTTGAGTGTTGTCGTATCTAATGAGCTTACCACAGACCCGGGCATCACGCGGACACGTAAGCTTATTACCTGGCCTCGCTGGACACGGGACACGGGGATTGTGTTGGCAGTGGGGAGGCGAGGTGGCAGTGTTGAGTGTTGTCGTATCTAATGAGCTTACCACAGACCCGGGCATCACGCGGACACGTAAGCTTATTACCTGGCCTCGCTGGACACGGGACACAGGGATTGTGTTGGCAGTGGGGAGGAGAGGTGGCAGTGTTGAGTGTTGTCGTATCTAATGAGCTTACCACAGACCCGGGCATCACGCGGACACGTAAGCTTATTACCTGGCCTCGCTGGACACGGGACACAGGGATTGTGTTGGCAGTGGGGAGGCGAGGTGGCAGTGTTGAGTGTTGTCGTATCTAATGAGCTTACCACAGACCCGGGCATCACGCGGACACGTAAGCTTATTACCTGGCCTCGCTGGACACGGGACACAGGGATTGTGTTGGCAGTGGGGAGGCGAGGTGGCAGTGTTGAGTGTTGTCGTATCTAATGAGCTTACCACAGACCCGGGCATCACGCGGACACGTAAGTTTATTACCTGGCCTCGCTGGACACGGGACACAGAGATTGTGTTGGCAGTGGGGAGGGGAGGTGGCAGTGTTGAGTGTTGTCGTATCTAATGAGCTTACCACAGACCCGGGCATCACGCGGACACGTAAGCTTATTACCTGGCCTCGCTGGACACGGGACACAGGGATTGTGTTGGCAGTGGGGAGGCGAGGTGGTAGTGTTGAGTGTTGTCGTATTTAATGAGCTTACCACAGACCCGGGCATCACGCGGACACGTAAGCTTATTACCTGGCCTCGCTGGACACGGGACACAGGGATTGTGTTGGCAGTGGGGAGGCGAGGTGGTAGTGTTGAGTGCTGTCGTATCTAATGAGCTTACCACAGACCCGGGCATCACGCGGACACGTAAGCTTATTACCTGGCCTCGCTGGACACGGGACACAGGGATTGTGTTGGCAGTGGGAAGGCGAGGTGGCAGTGTTGAGTGTTGTATCTAATGAGCTTACCACAGACCCGGGCATCACGCGGACACGTAAGCTTATTACCTGGCCTCGCTGGACCCGGGACACAGAGATTGTGTTGGCAGTGGGGAGGGGAGGTGGCAGTGTTGAGTGTTGTCGTATCTAATGGGCTTACCACAGACCCGGGCATCACGCGGACACGTAAGCTTATTACCTGGCCTCGCTGGACACGGGACACAGAGATTGTGTTGGCAGTGGGGAGGCGAGGTGGCAGTGTTGAGTGTTGTATCTAATGAGCTTACCACAGACCCGGGCATCACGCGGACACGTAAGCTTATTACCTGGCCTCGCTGGACACGGGACACAGGGATTGTGTTGGCAGTGGGGAGGGGAGGTGGCAGTGTTGAGTGTTGTCGTATCTAATGAGCTTACCACAGACCCGGGCATCACGCGGACACGTAAGCTTATTACCTGGCCTCGCTGGACACGTGACACAGGGATTGTGTTGGCAGTGGGGAGGCGAGGTGGCAGTGTTGAGTGTTGTATCTAATGAGCTTACCACAGACCCGGGCATCACGCGGACACGTAAGCTTATTACCTGGCCTCGCTGGACACAGGACACAGGGATTGTGTTGGCAGTGGGGAGGAGAGGTGGCAGTGTTGAGTGTTGTCGTATCTAATGAGCTTACCACAGACCCGGGCATCACGCGGACACGTAAGCTTATTACCTGGCCTCGCTGGACACGGACACAGCCCATTACTGCGTTGGAATTGTATTACAAAAACTCCACGCTATTCTTTTATTTTCATTTATTTGGTTCGGTAACATTCTGTCCCAGTAACATTTTGTCCTAACTCGAATTTCTTGGAAAACCAGTATCATTTTGTCCCAAGCTTTTTTACAGTTGATTAAATCAGCTAACGAGGTAACATCTTGTCCCAACGAAAATTTGACAAGGGTTGAGGAACGCAGCAACGCAGCTCAGGTAGTAAGAGCAGATCAAGTCCGAGCGGCATGCGGCCGCATGGAGCGCCTGCCTGGAAGGGGCGCAGATTAAAAGTACGGTGTTATTTGATAGTTACAAAAATTAACGCCTTGACAACCGTGTATAGCCTATAATTCGGTAGTGTGTGTCAAAACAGCACTAAAGGTCTTGGACACACGGGACGGCTAAACTCCGGGAAATCTGTTCCATTTCACAGCCGCCGCGCCGGCTGTATTTTGAGAGTCCGAACACAAGACAACAGCGAAATAGCCGGACTTGTGAGACTACCATGTTACTCATTATGAAACCCATGTTGAATCTTTAACACGTGGATTCTAATTATTAAGTTAACAGTCCTTATCATCATTCTTACTAAAGCTTTTGTTTTTAAATTCAAATACAATTCTACAAATTGATTAGTTGTTTTATACTTTTACATAACTGTTATTTATTTAAACATTAAGTACCTGGGGGCCGAGCATTTTCTCGGTAGACAGTTAAACAATTCTGTATTGTAATATCAGTTACAGACAGTGCGCTAAAGTAACAAGTAGCAAAAAATTTGTTCAAAACCAAGACGAGCTCGTTCGCTTCGCTCACTCGCTTTTCAGACTATTTCATTGTAGGCCTACGGGTTCTGCACTCCGATGTATATTTGTTGAACCAAATGTTGAATTTGTAACACAAGGAATCTACCTATTTGACTAACAGCTAATTTGGAGCGAGATGGATTTTGTCATTTTTATGACCCCAGTTAGTGAAGAAGACCTGTCAAATAATTTTTGGGACAGAATGTTACTAGGGAGCAGGTAGAGAGTTCGGCGTCTGAGGAATTTAGGACAAAATGTTACTGGGACAAAATGTTACCTGGGACAAGATGTTACGACACGCATTTATTTTACCCCATTTCGAGTATGTTAATAAATAAAGATTTATTTTAATATAATTATGTAACATAATAGGTTGTTTTACACTAAATTTGGATGCCTGAACCTACTAAATCCAAAGTATTTTATCCTGTTATTAATAGTGTTAAATAATATTTTGAGTATGTATATGCTATTTGAGTGTAATGGTAACTTTTGATTACTATAAAAAAGTAATATTCATTTACTATAATAATTTTTAATAATGTAAAATCAGTTATTATTCAAATTTCAATTCAAGTTTATAAATTTTGACGTAAACATCCCTAATTTATATGAACAAAACTTGATGAGCCATTCTTTGATAAAAATCAACTAATCTTCTAATGTTAATAAGGTATGCGTTTTAAAACCCATGAGTTCTTTTATAAATATCATGTATTATGGCTGGCTGAAATAAAACATTTAATAAGTTGTAATTCTAAGCAAAATAACTCTTTTCTAACAGTTATAGAGTTATTTGAGATTTAAAATATTACAAATTAAAATGCTTATCATACTGTATTTTTGTAAACAAAAAAAAAAGATTATTAGTTTTTTCCAGCGGCTAAGCTCGCATTACTGTAAGGTTTAGCTAGTTCGCTTCGCTCACTCGCTATCACGCCCACCCTATATATGAGAAATCGATGGAATATCTAACATTTATTTTCATTGAATTTGTTTTATAGCAACAAACAAATACATAAAAATAATTTTTTTACAAACAATATTTTATTTTTCTTAATTTTTTTTATAAAAGGTATTTTGTTACTTCTGATACCTCCGCGAATATGTGTCCAAAGTTTCATGATGATCGGTTGAGTAGTTTCCCAACAAACATACGGACAGGAAAGGAATTAAAATATTTATTATTGTTATGTATACTTTTTGAGGAATGATATTACGCCAACGAAGGATTATAACAGTTTTCTCGAGCTTTACATCTGTTGGCGGAATTCGATCATATGCCCGGTTGAGATCGAAAATTGAAACATATTTGGCCTCACCGAATCGGTAGTCCAAACGATCGAAAGCAAGATGTAAATCGAGGAGAGACAAAAATTCAATTACAATTAGCCATCTAAGATTTTTAATATTCTCGATGATATCATATCTAGAACGAGAAATTATGAAATGCTACAACTCGAACATTAGGACACATTTCCCATCTATTGATTTAGGGAGAGATGGGAGGCCCTTATAAAAAATAATAAAAAATATATTAAACAATTATTGTAGGAAAGTACTTTTTAATCATAAATGTTTTATCTTCAGACAAAAAACCTAATTTTTTTTATCTGAATAAAATGACATTATTTTTACTCCGTGTTTGGAGTAATAGTTGACGAAAGATACGGGAATTTTTTAAAAAATATATTGGAATTACTGGATATGTACTGAAATTCTAAAATCAGATTTCGGTAGACACTCTGTACTAAGTTAAATAAACAAAATTGTTCATGTTGTTTACAAGTTTTTAGATATCGTAATGAAAAATAATGTTCAATCCTCGTCTCAAAATTGTCATTGTGGGGCTCGATAGCATTTTCCACGCTCGGTTTTGCCACGCCGAGCAAATCTCTCCCCTCAATTGTGTAAATGCAATCTCTCCCCGCAATAAGTCACTTTCAAGACTAGTATATATATATATATATATATATATATATATATATATATATATATATATATATATATATATATCGTATGGCTCATTCAGCCAGCCACCATGGTTTAAGAATAATAAAATAAATTCTGCGGTGCAGGGCACCTGAGTCAGTATAAGTAAAAATCTAAACACTAAAATAAAAATCAGATCTCTCTTTATAGAGCCAAATCCAGGGCGCTAAGCCATTGCAGCCCAGCTCCACTTGAGCTATGCAGACCGGTCAATCCTTCGGGGAAGGCACTCAGTGGGCACTCTTCGACTATGTGTTCCATAGTTTGATACTCTGCTCCGCAGTCGCATGACTGATCTTGTGTCATTCCCCATTTGTACTTAAAATAATTACATCTTCCCACTCCAGTGCGGAAACGATTGAGTATAGTCCACTGCTCCCGAGGAAGATTCATACCACCTAACGCTACGGTCGGGTCAGCTATCAAGAAGTGGTTCCGACCTTGAAAAGCGTCCCAGGAGGACGTACAGTTTGTATGGATGGTGAAGTTCGTGTCCATCAACTGGGAGGCTGTTCGTAGAGGTGGTTTTCGGTACTTTAATCGGCCCGTATTCTGGGGTAGGTAACCATGGATGGGCAGCTGAGGAGCAGATAAGATCTTAGTGTATTCCCTAATGAGTGCATCCCTTCGTCTTATTTCAGGAGAAGCGATATTATACAGCACCGGGAGCCAGGGTACAGGGGTTGCCATGAGTGTACTACTAATGGCTCTCATGGTCCTGTTTAGCTGGACGTCGATCTCTCTTACGTGCACACTATTTAACCACACGGAAGCACAGTACTCAGCAGTTGAATATACCAATGACAGAGCAGTTGTTCGCAGAACTTGTGCGTTAGCTCCCCATGTGGAGCCAGCAAGGTGATGGACAATGTTAGTCCTGGTTCTCACCTTAGCTGCCGTTTTTTGTAAGTGGCTTTTAAACGTGAGAGACCGATCTAAAGTGATTCCCAGATACTGTGGGTGGTCATTATGTTTCAGCTCAACACCGTTGAATACGATTTTAAGTTTTTGGTTGGCCAGTCTCGTATTATTCAAGTGGAAGCAAGCAACCTCAGTTTTATTTTGGGTTTGGATTTAGCTTCCAGGCTTCAAAATATTCACCGAGTGTCGTGAGGTCATTTGTTAGTGTTTCCTCAGCTTGTCGAAAAGGCTGGTGTTGATATGCCAATGCAATATCGTCTGCATATACAGGGTGTTCGGAAAAAATGTTTCAGGAATTCAGGAGGTTATTGCCCACATCAAAATAAGCAAAAAAATTCCTATAAACATGTGTCCTAAAATGCTTCGTTAACCCGCTAGCCGCCATTTTGTTTTTTACACTAAATAATTTTTATTTCCGTAATGGATCATTGTATCAAGTTAATATTTGGCATGAACCTTTATCATAGCAATACCCATTTTCAAGAAAAAAGTTATTTTTTTCCAATGTGTATTTTCAAAATGGCGGCCATTTAAAAATTTTAAACTAAAATATCACAAAAACCGGCAAATTTTATAAAAACTGTACTAGACACAAAAAAGTTGACAAATTTAATTATCTAACCATTGGTACCAAGTTTGTAAGGATCTGACAACAAATAACAGAGTTATCGAGATTTTTATGCATAAAAACATTGATTTTGCATTGTAATTAATGCAAATTAAGGTAATTTTAATTGAAAAATCTTAATAACTCTGTTATTTGTTGTCAGATCCTTCAAACTTGGTACCAATGGTTAGATAATTAAATTTGTCAACTTTTTTGTGTCTAGTAAATTTTTTATAAAACTTACCGGTTTTGAGATATTTTAGTTTAAAATTTTTAAATGGCCGCCATTTTGAAAATACACATTGGAAAAAAATAATTTTTTCTTGAAAATGGGTATTGCTATGATGAAGGTTCATGCCAAATATTAACTTAATACAATGATCCATTACGGAAATAAAAATTATTTAGTGTAAAAAACAAAATGGCGGCTAGCGGGTTAACGAAGCATTTTAGGACATATGTTTACAGGAATTGTTTTGCTTATTTTGATGTGGGCAATAACCTCCTGAATTCCTGAAACGTTTTTTCCGAACACCCTGTATAAACTTACACCGAGTTACAGGAATGTCGGCAGTATTAAAGAGCGGTGGGGCGAGCACTGACCCTTGTGGCAGGCCATCCTTTAGTTGTTTAAATGTACTTTCTCGGCGTCCCAGATATACTTTTATCATCCTATTGGAGAGCATTGAGTTGAGGAGACGCAACAAGAAAGGGCAAGGAATAAGGTCGTAAAATTTAACTAGGAGGCCTTTTCTCCAGACATATGCTGCAGTCAGATCTAAAAAAAGCCACAGAGGTTTTCAGTCTTCGCTCAAAACCATCCTCAATGAAAGAAGTCAGAGCCAAAACCTGGTCACAACAGTTGCGACCAGGCCTAAATCCAGCTTGTTCGACAGGGATGCTGGCATGGAGAATAGGGAGGATTCTGTTATAAATCAACCTCTCTAGCAGCTTATAACAAACACTTAAAAGAGCTATAGGCAGATAACTTTCAGGCAGTTTTGGATCTTTTCCGGGCTTCAGGATGGCTATGATTTTGGATTTTCTAAATATCCCAGGCATGTCACCGGTTTTCAGAGTGGTGTTAAAAACTTCAAGAAGCCACTGTCTAGCCTTGTTACCCGAGTGTTTTATCAACTCCGGGAAAATGTCATCCAAGCCTGCTGCTTTGTCAATTGGCATCGCATCAATCGCCACTTCCAGCTCGTCATAAGTGAAGGGTCTAGAGACTTCCAAGGGTGCTTGCCGACTCTCCTTTATCTCATTAAGCTTGAAATTAATTTTTCTGTCTGCAGACGTACGCCCAGGTTTTGAAAGTACGGAGAGGCGTTTTGCAATTTCACGAGGGCTAGGCTGTGAGGCATCGTGTTTTTCACTTGATTTACCAGTGGAGAGTTTCCTAATCAACCTAACCTTCGGCTTAACGCTCCACACTGCTTTTCTCGTAATTTGATCTACACGACCGCTAGTGGAAGTTCTGTTGAAAATACCTGCCTTCACTTAAACTGAAAGTACTAGGTATATGTTGAAGTTTTAACAACGAAAGTTGGTAACAATTGTTCACTCATCACTTAAGTGCCGAGATCAGTAACGATCCTAGTATTAGTACGAAAATAAATCATTTCCATAAATCTTAAAATCACTTTATTCAACACAAACCTTAAGTGGTGGAACCCATTGAATGCAACTGTTTAACGCTACTGCCAATAGCACCCTCATCAATGGACGTTCTAAATTACTTAACTAATTACAAACAAGTTAAAGTTTTCATACAAATTTAAATTCGCACACTTCTTTAGGTTTTATCAAAATTTATTATGAATCGTCAATTTTTATGATATTTTTTAACATGTAGCTTATGTAATTATTTTGAAATAAAATACAGTATTAGTTCCTAAAATATGCATAACTAAGTATTGCGGACGTAAGAGTTATGTATTTACTAGTACATTTATACAGCCGGTTAAAACAGAGAGCATGTGCAGCGGAGAGCCATTTGACAAGTTTTTATTTCTCCAGTTAACTGTATATGAACCGTAATTTGACATATATATTTCGTCATCCGAAATAAAGAATTGAAATCCAATGTTTGAAAAAGTTAAATATTTCCTCCATAGTAGGGGCCTACAGTGTAAAAATTTTTTAGTAAGCATTCACGTAAAGTTTTAGTATTTAAGGTTCAGATTTTAAAAGTTATTATTAAAAGGTTTGGACAAATAGTCAATTTCATATTTTTAAGTTACAATGCACGTTTATTTCAAATACCATAAGGTAATTTTTTAGAGCAAAACGGTATGTCAAGAATCGTTTCTGGATCCAACGAATAAAATAGTTCCATTAAGATACATATACTATACAGGTTGAACAACTTAACTGTGCCCCTATTGGCATATCCTAACCCACGAGGTTAGGAAAAAAAAGAAAAAAACTATATATGACAACGTTTTAATATAAAACGTTGTAATATATAGTTTTAACTAATAAACCATTATTTAAAACGAACTATTAGTTATTCAAAATTTAAACCTTGATCCCCTACCATAGGAATTGAGTGGGATATGGACGGTACAAGGTAATTTTAACCATTTTAGTATTCAAAGGTCATCCTGGGCTACAACTGCGAACAATGCAGCTCTATTTGATAAATAGCAGTTTATCAATTACTAAATTTCAATTCAAGTTTATTCAAATTGTTGAACATTGATCAAAAGATTATTACTTTTAAAACTTTATAATCAAAACTTTGGTATAAAACTTGAATGTATGAAATATATGGTACGTGAGGGCAAGGCTCGCACATACAGTATAGCGCCTTTTTTAATGCATGTACAACTCACTGTTCATACCATACAACTTCTTGTGAAACATAAAAGAAAGAGACAAAGTTTATTTTGTGTCACCTTTTACTGAAGCTGACTATAAGAAGCTATTTTTACGATCGTTTATAAAATAAAATGTTTAAATTGTTTGAATTTTGTTAAACGAACTTAAATGAGTGCATTAAATGGAAATGCACGTGTATTCGGTCTTTGCACAAGTCCTCCTTGTGTTCAGCGAATGTGTAACAAATTAGTAACATATTATTACATACTTCAATAGCTTGTAGAGTTTAAGAGATATAACAAACAATTCCGTGGTTTCGTATTACACTGAGGAGTTATGGCAGTTAGATATGAAGTAGTGCGAGCGTGGCCGTCACGTAGTACAGTTGCCGCCGTTGTTGCATCAGCGTCTGACAATGGAGCCGTCCTCTTTTCTCTTGCCTTAATTGCATTTCACAAACCTCATTACCAGATTAGAGACAGTCCTTCGTGATGCTCCTTCATAAAACGTGGTCAGTTAAGATAAGATTTTTACGTTTCAAATTACAATTATGTAAAATATGCGTAATAATACATTATAAACATAATTTAAATGATCAATTTTCTGTATGATATTTTAAATTCAGCGAAGCCAAAGATTTTATATTAATTGTATTTTTAAATTAAATTAAATTAAAAACTAAATCTGCACAGTAAAAATCATTCTTGATTTTTGTAAGTTTATCAGCAGTATAAAGTAATAAGTACAAAAATCTCATTATCTATTTATTTTATCTTTGTATACAAGTTACAATCGCTATATATTTTTTTTTTTTAATGCTTTCATAAAAAAATCTGTGGAAATGTCTGTTTTAACTACTTTAAATTAGAAAAAGTATTGTAGTTTGTATATGATTTATATTGGCATATTGCATGTATTATACAATTTGTAAATTCACTGCTTGCCGTAAGTAAAAACTAAATAAAAACGGTTGGGTATAAGTTTTTTTTTTTCTAAAAGCTTAGATTAGGATAGTTTACAGTTTTCAAGTCTCTTTTCTTTTTTCCTTTATTAGATATGCTGACTGCAAGGTATTGTAAATAATAAAGGTGAGTTAAAACTTCTTTGATTAAGAAAGTAATATGCTATATATTTCTATTGGGATGAGCTGGATAAATTTAAAACTAACTATACACTCTAAAACTTATATCTTTTCAACGGTTTTAACTAAAAGTTTTACTTAAAACTACATACATATTAGCTTTTATATCATAGTTTAAAGTGTAGATTAATTAAACAAGTATATATATATTTAACCCCTATTGTATATATTTTAATAAACAAATTTATGATGGTGGATTTATAAACAAATAATAAGTATATTAAAACGTTCTATTTAAAGTACTCGTAAATAAACACTTTAAACCCATAGTTGAATTAATTCATGTCTTTTTTATGATTAAAAACAAAAACGTGATAGATGTTGTAGCTAGCGATGAAAGAAGTGTAACTCCAAGATGGATGGTGCAGGGGACTTGTAAACCCTTTGTGTTTGCTTGGAAATCTCCGTCAATGGAGTGCAATGGTCAATGGCAACAGTCACATAAACTGTGGCGAGCTTTGCTCCACAAGAAGTATGAACCATTTACTGCTATCGAGCGTTTTGGCTGGGGATTTTATATTTTTATTTTTGTTCATTATTTTTGGTTATTATTTTTGGCTATTATTTGATCATTATTATTTTATTATTATTTCTGGTCTTAATATACAGAATACATTATTGTCTTTAAATCCAGACATTGATTTTTTTAACTGTATATGTTTAAGATAAGATATTATCCACTTTTCAATACAAAATATTTCCATTTCTGAAATTTGGGTAAAGTTTAAAACGTACAAACTGCTTCAAACCAAGCCAAATCAAATTATCCAAAACTCTTAAGAAAACCAATGGTCCAATGAGTGATTTGATACCAAAATCAACAACCTAACTCAAATAGAACAGGATGTATAGGAAAAATAAAAATAAATCAAAGTTTGAAACGTCCATAAGAAATGTATTGAGAATAATTTTAAGTTCCGTACGACCCCGGGGTACCTGAACTAGCTGTGGCACCCTCCTCACAGTCCTTCCAGATGTAAGGCCTTTCTTCCCATCTTTCAAGTTTTAGCTCACCGTCTTTTCTGAGCTAACCTGGCTCACCTTCTTTTGGACCCCGCATTACGAGTGTCTTTCCACCTTCTTTCGACCGACGCATGCTGGAGGGTCCTGGGAGTGTTCATATGGTGTTGCAGGGACTGATGTGTGCCTCGCACTGCCGATGGTCTCCTCCAGTATGTTGTCAAAATCAGCCACTTATGTCCCTGGTCAGGAAGTGCGGCATGGATGCAGAGATCGGACTCTGCATTGCCACGGTCGACCCCCAGCACGTGCGGCACCTTGTGTGTATCGGTGCTAGGCAAACGGAGGTACGAGCCCCGGGGACTGGGATTGGGGCGTCATCTCTCCTACGGGAGGAGGATCTCCGAGGGTACACCCGCTCTCGGCCAATGAAACGGGCCGTCCCTTGCCCTTAACGATGCGCTGGTGAAATAAAAGCATAGGCAATAAATCCGTAAACACGACTAATGGAAAGGAGATTAATTAGGCCGCTTTTAAGAGCAGCTTTCTGTTGCAGAGGTCTCCGACCTTGACAATTAGGACGCCAACGAGGGGACTTAAAACCGCTCCTCCACCTGCACCTTTCAGGAGTGGAAAACCCCAGTCGGCCAAGATCAGCACTGATGGCGGCGAAATGGAGGTAGAGACCTCGTCTCCATCTTCAGCCACTGGAGGGTTATCCCGCTGATTTATTTATTATATTAGGCCCCTCATATCTCGAAATTTTGAACATTTTACTAATATTACTATGAAAAATCGATTTAATTTGCAACTTCTTAAAGAGTAACATTGGTTAAATTTTCTAATTTTTGAGGTATGAAAGACGAAGATGACTCTTAAGAGAGGATTTTAATGCAAAATATGGTATTTTATTCCCCAGTTTCGGACGCCGTTTTTCAACTGATTTTCTTTAAACTTAGGAAGTGTTTATTTGAATAGTTATATTAGGCCCCTCATACGTCGAAATTTTGAAAATTTAACAAATATTACTGGAAAAAATCGAGTGACTTTGCAACGTCACAAAGAGTAATATTTGTTACATTTTCAAAATTTCGACGTATGAGGGGCCTAATATAACTATTCAACTAAACATTTACCAAGTTGAAAGAAAATCGGTTGAAAAACGGCGTCCGAAATAGGGGAATAAAATACTATGTTTTAGCATAAAAGCCGTATGGTTAACATTGCCGATTGCGCAACAATGGGCTACTGGCCCAGGGGTGAAGATGACTCTTAAGGGTGATGAATGAAAATCACATTCCAAGTATTTCTCTCTCTCTCTCTCTCTCTCTCTCTCTCTCTCTCTCTCTCTCTCTCTCTCTCTCTCTCTCGCTCTCTCTCGCTCTCTCTCTCTCTCTCTCTCGCTCTCTCTCGCTCTCTCTCGCTCTTTCTATCTTGTTTTTCTCTGGATGTGCTTTGTCTTAATTGGTCAGCCAGAGCGACTACAGCTCTTGCTTATCTCAGGGATTTACAAGCACTTTGTTTACACAGACCTTTCCATAAATTGCTTGGGCAAATAAACGGCCAACGATAGATAATATGTGAAGTTTATTAACATAAAGTTAAGTTCATGATCAAGATGGCAGCAAAGCGAACCTAAATCATCAAATTAATCATGAATATTTTGCTTACCTATAAGACACTTTTACATTAACCCTACTTACGATTTGAAGTTAAAGAGGAAATCGATGTTTACATTAAAATGTCTGTATGTGTTGGATGTAATCCAGTCTGTGTTGAAATTAGATTAAATATGACACTGAACTTTTAGTAGGCGTGTTTGTGTAATACCATACTTTATATCGCCCAGTAATTTAATTTACTTTAAATGATATTGATATCCATATCTCATTTAAGCGGAGCACTATAAATATATTATTAGAGAATTTCTTAACAGCTGATTGTACGATTCTGATTCAGATCATTTTACAGAATTCTAGTATGGAAAGCGTTTTCAAATTGCTTAGTAAAAAGATTTTAAATTTATTTTGTTCCGTGCCCGTTAACTCTAGTTTGTCATTTTATTGTGGCAAAGAGTTTTACATTAACAACTAAACAGCACTAAAAATGTAGTAATTTTGGAAACCTACATGTTTAAAATAAAATACACAACTGGTGTATTTTTGGGATTGCGATTCAAACGAGTTACCGTAGTTTTATTGCACAGCCGAAAAGAGGAAATTGTTCTACATGTAATTGTATGATGTTTAAATTAAATCAGACACATTTCATTGATGAACATTAATAATCGGGATGTTGTAATGTTTCCAATCTCGGACCAAGAATCGAGGTAAGAACTTTGTGATTGATAGTTCCCACATCTCTCAGTCCATTAGGGTGGGAATCTCGGCCAATGGAGTGCATAATGTCACACAAACACACTTTTGTGGTCTCTTCTATAAATCATCTGTTGAAACCCTCCTCTAACTTATATTTCCGCCTCAATCATTTAAATTAAAGATCTTATAATTGTAACAGTTAGTGTCTTAATGAATATTTTTAAATATTAAAGAGCAGCCTTTTATCATCTTTTTGCGTTTTTATTCAATAAAACATATTGTAGAACTTTTGAAGTAAAACGCTGACTTATGTGAAAGTTTTATATTCTAACCATTATTGAGGTATCTTATGAAATCAGAGATTCATATACAGCGTAGTAAAAAATACCTGTAACCGCTTTAAAATCTTAAAACTAATTTATTTTAAGAAATGAAACTTTGTTATTATTGAAACTCTTATATAAGTGCCATATAAACCTTACCTTTTCAGACATTTATGGAATTATTACCTTACCAGGGATACAATTACATAAAAAGAATGAAGAAAATCTTAAAAGTAAGCATGAGTTAACATGTACATCAATAGTAATTTTCATCACTAGGAGCGAAAGTGGGTCTTATTGGTGCGCTATCGTATTTAAAAAAACAAGGCTCAGCCAAGTTTTTAAAAACGATAAAGCATTAAAAAGACACTTTTGCTCCGAGTGATGCACAACGTTTTTTTATCATAATGCCGTATTAGACTTTTAATCGTAAAAAGTATTAAATATAAAGTTGAATTTTCGAGGTTATATTTACAAAGTAAGTAATATGCAGTGTATACATTTCTGTTATTTACAAACAATGCTCTTTATAACGTTTCAATTTCAAAATTCTGCATCTCAAAATTAATAAATGAATACAGTAATAATATATTTAGAAAAAACTGACTTTTCAGTCCTAGGACCTAAAAAAATAATCAAGCTGATTTTTCAGTATTAGGACGAAAAAGAAACGGTTTTACCACTATTAAGAGAACAAAAAACAGCCTGATTTCGTGCAGAATCATAAAAATTACATTTAAGCATGGGTTGAAATTATTTTTGATAGAGAACTAATGCCGTAACCCTGACCTCATGAACGATGTCTAAAGGTACGGCAGGCGATCAAACAGTGCATTAAAATTAAATTGCCAAGATAAATAATAAAGTAACTCCTAATACAATCAACCTTTTGAGGTCAGGTTAGAAACAAATTGCTTTGAATGAAAAGCTAGTTCAAATTATGTATCTTATATAGGCCAATGAAGTTTTTTTTTCAAGTCTTCCTTAATGCGACCTAATGGAAGTCGTAAAGGCAAACGCATCGGCTTATGCTGTTAACTTCATAATTTTAACGAGCTTCCCATTGTAAGCAATTTGCCCCAAACCTGACCTACAAAAGTTGAGTGTATTGGGAGTTACTGTATTATTAATCTCGGTAATTTTATTTTAATGTAAAGTTTGATCGACTGTCTTTTGACTCGGTCATAGTAATAGAGCCTTTCAATTTGACCTAAGATTTTGTTCTTACTTACACAATTTCATTGCTTAGAATAAATTGGTAAAAAATTACCAAGCCGTCCCGGGACTTTTTACCCCACTGCATTTATAAACATTATTTCTAAGAAATTGCACTCTGGATGATAGTGATGGTGCTGATACCTCAGCGACAAATGGATTAGAGGTGTTGGTTGAGCCTCTCATTAATGTCACCTTCCGGCATAACTTAGAATGCTTTATCATAGGTCGTTTTGAATTAAAATAAAGAATAATAATCACAGGCACTAGTGCTAAAACAACTTGAAAAATTTTGTCTGGCAGCTGGCATAGCTGAGAGATCAAAGTGCGTGATAGTTCAGCTGCCAAAGTTGTTGTTCGTTTAGCACCACCCTGAGAGTACGTGCATGTTTAATGTAATGCTGCGGACGCGAACAACATCACCCCCAATTAATGCAGATGATATTGCATTGGCATATCAACACCAGCATTTATGGCAAGCTGAGGAAATCCAGCAGCTAGTGTGAGAAAGCTGAGGATTTCTTATGGAGCTAAGAAATTACCGGTTTCTAAGAAATTAGTGAATACTTTGAAGCCTGGAAGCTAAATCGAAACCCAACCAAAACTGAGGTTGCTTGCTTCCACTTGAATAATAGACTGGCCAACCAAAAACTTAAAATCGTATTCAATGGTGTTGAGCTAAGTCATAATGACCACCCAAAGGATATGGGCGTCACTTTAGATCGGCCTCTCACGTTGAAAGCCACTTAAAAAAAACGACAGGTAAGGTGAGAACCAGGACTAACATTGTCCATCACCTTGCTGGCTCCACATGGGGTAACGGACAAGTTCTGCGAACCGCTGCTCTGTCATTGGTATATTCAACTGCTAAGTACTGCGCTCCCGTGTGGTTAAATAGTGTGCACGTTAGAAAGATCGACGTCCAGCTAAACAGGACCATGAGAGCCATTAGTGGTACACTCATGGCAACCCCTGTACCCTGGCTCCCGGTGCTGTATAATATCGCTTCTCCTGAAATAAGACGAAGGGATGCACTCATTAGGGAAAACACTAAGATCTTATCTGCTCCTCAGCTGCCCATCCATGGTTACCTACCCCAGAATACGGGCCGATTGAAGTACCGAAAACCACCGCTACGAACAGCCTCCCAGTCGAAGAGTGCCCACTGAGTGCTTTCCCCGAAGGATTGACCGGTCTGCATAGCTCAAGTGAAGCTGGGCTGCAATGGCTTAGGTCCCTGGATTTAGCTCTGTAAAGAGAGGTCTAATTTTTATTTTTTATCATTCTGCACGAAATCAGCCTGTTTTTTGTTCTCTCAATAGTACCAAAGCCTATACTTTCTTGTCCTAGGACTGAAAAATCATCTGGATAATTTTTTAGGTCCTAGTACTGAAAAGTCAGCTGTTTTATAAGTATATTAATATTCATTCATTAATGTTGAGGAACAGTATTTTGAAATTCATACGTTATAAAGAGCGTTGTTTGTAAATAACAGAAATGTAAACACTGCATAATACTTACTTTGTAAATATAACCTTGAAAATACAACTTTATAGTTAACATTTTTAACGACTAAAAGTCTAATTTCGCGTCATGATAAAAAACGTTGTTCATCACTCGAAGCAAAAGTGTCTTTTTGATGCTTAATCGTTTTTAAAAACTCGGCTGCGCCTCGTTTTTAAAACACGATTGCGCACCAAAAAGACCCACTTTTGCTCCTAGTGATGAAAACTACTATTAGTGTTTAGTTTTTTACATACCGTAAATCGGGCTTGACACGGAAAGGGGGTCTTCACCCGAACAGATTGCGCAATCATACAAAATAAATATTTGTAAAACTAACCTGCAACAACAAACACCTGATTCACATGACACTAGACAGAAAAGAACATCGTCGAAGCGACTGCACCAGTTAGAACAAGGCAATTAGAATTGCCTTGAGTTAAAAATACGTATTTCAATTCTTTCTATTTCATTTAACAGGTTTACCAACATTCAGTAAAAAAAAATAAAAAAATAAATAAAACTTATAAATATATAACTTTCGTCAATATTGTCGTATTGGGTTCCTACTTCTATGGATTTATTCAGAATTTCATAGCGCATAATTTTATGATGTTTGACATGATATTAAACATACATGTAAAAAATTGTGTTTACGTTTATAAGTTTTGACTCGGACACATATCAGTTTAGTACTCCGAGCTGTTACTCCCGCTACCTAGACGTTATTGTCCCGCCAACACTACTTACTTTCTACCTTGTTGTGGTGTCAGATCGTAGTCTGTGTTTGAAACAATAAAAAAAAATTATCTTATAGAGTAATATTGATGAATGAATATAATTGATTTGTTTGGCTGTGACTAACAAAGGATCAGATGTTTGTATTCATGTTGTTCTGGAGATAATTTTGTTAAGAGTGTATGCATAAAAAATTTGTTAACAACTAATAAAAAGGCTTCCACTGATGTTAACTAATTCGTGTGCTTTTGTCATACTATTTTAGTCTGGTTATTGGCCCAGTGCCCTGTCCGTCTGCCATATTTTTTTGGAGAATTTTTGTTTCATATTACATTGAACCCACGTTCGTGTAATTTTCTTTGCTTGGTTGATTGCGTTGAACCAACGTTCTCGTAAATCGTTTACCGAGATGGATGCTCAAACGAGTACAGTACCGATTGTAAAGTTGACAGATGGAAGTAATTGGCATACGTGGAAGTTCCAGGTTAAAGTTTCTTTAAAGGCCAAAGGATGCTTTGAAATTGTTGACGGTAGTTCAAAAAGGCCAGAACAGAGTAGCCAAAATTATGGGAAACTTCTGCAAAGCTGGAATGAAAAAGATTGGAAGGCTCAAGAAATTATAGTTTCACGTCTTGGCGACAGTCCCTTGTCTCATATTTTGAACTGTGAAACTTCTGCAGAGATATGGTTAAAGTTAAACACCGTCTATGAGAAAAGGAGCGAAATTAGTCTCCATTTACCACAACAGAAGTTCTTCAGCATGAAATTTGAAAAGGAGGATAGCATTATTACATTTCTCTCTAGATTGGAAGATATAATTACAAAAATGGGAGAATGCGGTGAGAAGGTATCAGAAAAGATGGCAGTTACCAAGATATTGATGTCCCTTCCAGCAACGTATAGCCATTTTATCAGCGTTTGGGAGTCGGTACCCGGAGAATAGCAGACAAAGAAGAGCGTCTGAAGGGGAATGAGCCATCTTCAGAGACAGTGCAGTCGGCACTTGTAGCAGCATCTAACAGAAAGCCTATATGTTTCAAGTGCGGAACAGCAGGACACGTAAAGGCGAACTGCAAAAAGGTACAGCCCTCTGCACCGCAGGTACGTTGTCATTACTGTAATAAATTGGGACATTTTAAGAAAGATTGTTACAAATTGAAGCAAAACTCGAAAAATAAAAGTGGGAATAAGAATGTTAAGGATAAAGGGGAAACGTCATACATGACAACAGCTTTCATAATTGACAATTGTACTATTATTGATGACACTTGTTGGTATCTAGATACTGGTGCTACTGAGCATCTTTGTTGTAAAAAAGATCTTTTTGTAACTTTTACTGAATTAAGTTCTGATAGGTTTATCCGTTTTTGAGGAGGGGATGTACTGAGAGCAACAGGTATTGGTAATATTAATGTCATGTCAGAGATAAATGGACGCGATCCATTACTGGTAACCATTCAAAATGTACTGTACGTTCCAGGGGTGACTGTTAATTTATTTTCTGTGTCTACCACTCTTGATAAGGGGTTTCGTCTGACATCAGACAAAAACCAAGCTAAGATTTGGAATAGTGCCGGACAGGTTTGTGCTACTGCTTTTAGGGATGGAAACTTGTTTAAGATGAATTTCAAATGTATTTCAGATGCAAATGTCAAAAAAAATATGGCCCTTTTATCTGCATCAAATCAGCTAGAGGTTTGGCATCAAAAGTTAGCTCACCAAAATACAGCTCACGTAAAGAAAGTATTGTCTAATCACAATATTAATTACACCGGATCTGAACTGTTTTGCAGCCCGTGTGCTTTGGGAAACAAAAACGTAAGACGTTTAAGCAAAGTTTCTCGAGGGCTAGCAAAATTGGAGAGTTAGTTCATGCTGATCTTTGCGGGCCAATGGAGGTTACATCCATAGGAGGTGCAAAGTACTTATTGTTTAAAGATGATTTCTCTAACTATAGATATGTTTATTTTCTTAAGAACAAAAGTGAAGTAAATTAGAAACTTAAATTATTCTTAGCTTTAGTTAAGAATCAAGTAGGAGAAAACATCAAAGTTTTAAGAACCGATTGAGGTAGTGAGTTTGTAAATTTAGAATCCAGAAAACTTTTATCTGAATCAGGAATAACTCATCAAGTGTCTTCTCCTTACTGTACTGAACAAAATGGACGTGTCGAGCGTGAAATGAGAACTATAGTAGAGGCAGCTAGGACTATGTTGGTAGCTAAGAACTTGGACAAAAGTTTTTGGGCAGAGGCAGTTAACACCGCAGTCTTTGTGTTAAATAGGTCTGGCTCAAGTCCATTTGAGGGTAAAACACCTTATGAATTATGGTGCGGTTTGCTTTTTGACATTAAGTTATTGCAAGTGTTTGGATGTAAGGCTTATGTGCATGTACCTATGTTAAAAAGGCATAAATGGTGTAATAAATCAAAACCTGTATATTTGTTGGCTACAGTGATACGACCAAGGGATATCGTGTACATTTCTCTAATGATAGAAAAGTATAGATATCCTGTAATGTTGCTTTCGATACTACAGAAGTTGTTAAGACAGGCAGATGTGAGGATTATTCTTTCCTTGATATTGGTGACAGTGGAGATGAAGTCTCTAGCAACAAAGAGCCATTAAATGGCAGATGTAATGACAATGTTGCAGAAAGTATTTCTGAGGAACCACAGATTCAAGAACAAGACAGCCATGAATGTGTTGGAAATGCTTCAAACACTGAAGATGACGATACCGATTTGAGAAGATTAAGAAACCGAGAAAATATTCGGAGGCCACAGAGATATGAAGATGGATACTGGGTACTTTCAGGAAATAAAGATCCAGAAACCTACGAAGATGCTATGAGAGGAGAAAACGCAGAAGAATGGAAAGAGGCAATGTCCGAAGAGTTGAAGACTTTGCAAAATAACAATACATGGACGGTTGTCGATCGGCCGAGTGGTGCTTCTCTCATAGATACAAAATGGGTTTTTAAAACCAGAAAGCTGCATACGGTAAGACCAATATTTTTAAAGCTAGATTAGTCGCTCGTGGTTTTCAGCAGTCAGGAAATTTTGATTTTTCAGAAATTTATGCTCCAGTTGCTAAATTAACTACATTACGAGTTCTTGTAGCAGCAGTGGCTAATCAGTATTCTTTTCCAATACATCAAATGGATGTCACGGGGGCTTTTCTTTATGGGGACATTGAAGAAATTGTGTATTTTTCTATTCCAAAAGAGGTTGATGCCAAAGAAAATCAAGTTTTAAAACTAAATAAGGCTATTTATGGTTTGAAGCGATCTCCAAAAAATTGGAATGATAAGTTTAATCAAGTAATGGTAAGTGAGTGCTTTGAAAGATCACAGAATGACAAATGTTTGTATTATAGATTTAGTAATGGCTCAAAAGTTTAAGTTCTAATCTATGTTGATGATTTAATGTTAGTAGTAATTTGGAGGAAGTGAAACGTTTCAAGTCAATGATCAGTAAGTATTTTAAAATAAAAGATGTAGGACTCGTTTCGACCTATCTTGGAATCAAGATTGAGCACAATTTGACATCTGGAATAACAACTCTTAGTCAAATCGATTATCTCAAGAAAGTCCTTGATCGTTTTGGGATGACTAACTGTAAATCTGTTTCTACTCCAATGGGCTCTAATTTTCGAACATGTCTTAAAGGTTGCACTATAATAGATAGAGAATTGGAAACAAAATGTAGAAGTCTTATTGGTTGTTTGATGTATGCCATGTTGGGTCACGACCCGATCTTTGTTACCCTATATCCTTTTTGAGCTGCTTTCAGGACAAACCAAGTGAAGAACTATGGTCAGCATTGAAGAGAGTATTGCGATACATTAAGGGAACATAGGCGTGTTTCATATTGATAAATTGATCCACCAAGACCGAAGTCAAGGGGGTTCCCACTCCTGATGGCGCCCGGTACCTACCTTTCGGCATACCTGGACGGTCTGATAACAGAGACCCCTTGCAAGAACATGTCATTAAACAGGGAGGCCCCCCAGACAGGGAACTTATGGAACCACGAGAATCCCAAATCACATTAAGGCGGATTAGACCCCCACAAATCCCGGAATTCACCATTAAGGGAACATTATCAAGTTTCTTCTATAGCAATAGCCAGATCCCCGAGAGGGGAGGAAAAGGAGTAAAATGGCTTGTAAAATGGTAAAAAAGATTTGCCATTTTTAAGCCATTTTACTGTGATGACTTTCTCGGAAAGGAATAATAATTAAAGCCAAAACAAATTTTAACTACTCGAGAGAAGTCACCGCAGACCAAATTTTCACCTCACGGATTCACTCCAGTCTTTTAGCTGGGTTTACTCCAGGGTTCCAAGATCCTACCAATTTTGTGTGGTACAGATCTGTACAAACAATGCAATAAGTGTAACAGGTGCGAGCTCAGTACCGGTAAGACTCAACGCTACTGTACCTTCATCATCGCTCACACCTGGGATAAAAACCAATTACTAAAATAAATTTTGAATTTTGAAAAGTGATTCAGAATTAGTAATTCGATTGCCAATCGGTGATTCAAACCCGGGTTTAATTTCCACCCTAGCTTTCCGGTCGCCACGGACAGATCACGACTCGCACCCGCAGTCGTGTACCGACCTGCCGGCTGTTAATTTATACTCCGCATGTGTAACTCACTCATTGGGGTATCAGAAATTCAAGTGTCGGTAAGGCAGATTAAGGGATAATGTAGTACAGCCGTGGTAACATAGATCACTTAACAGGTTTAGCTCCCGTACTTATATTATTGAGCAAATTTAACTACACTGTTTAGCTCTCTTAAGGCAAACTTTTCGAAAGAACATAAAATTACTCCAATTTATGTTATATTATAAACCAAAACTTTGATATATTGCTGTATCTCCCCTCCGTAATGTCATGTAGCAGTTATATACAGTTGTTTTTAGCGACCACGTACTACAAGAAAGTAAAATTGTTTTAGAGTTCCTGCTCTAGTGACAAAAGCTGTTGGCCCATGAAATATTTGAGACGATCTTAGCGAACATTTTTCATTTTACTACAATTTTATTTCAAATATACAAAAGCCGATACACAGAGCTTAAAGTAGGGTAGACCTATGTTTTCCTAATTTCAAGTTTTTTTTTATTGCTTTTATAGATCTACTGTAATACATTTTAATTAATTTAGCTGTATGTAGCTGAATTTTACATTTTGCTTCTCATAAGCTTTAAGTTTTGTATTAACTTAGCTTGACAGTAATATTAAAAGGAAATTCACCGTATTTGTAAGTGTACCAGTCTTAAAAAAATAACTAAAAATCATTTATAATTGATGCCAGTTAATATTGTGTGTTTATATAACGTTTTGTTGGTCCTTAAACCTCCAGTACTGTTTTTAACGTTTAATTATTTATTTATGTGAGGGTGTTCCATTTAAGTAAACATAATTTTTTAATAACTACAGTAATATTTTTTAGATCCTTCAAAATTGCGCATGCACATATATTGGACAGCACCAATATCAATAAAAGTATCAAACATAAAAATAAATTGTGATTAATGCCAATATTATGTGTTTTTATTTTGCCCGTTAGGCAGAACTGATTGTTTTATAATTGATTGTTAGGCAACTGATTGTTTTACATTGCTTGTTACTTAGTGATATCTTACATTGTTTGTTACTTACTGAGCCAAAACTTTGGTCTCCGGCTATTTGAGGTAAATTTGCAATGTTTAATTAATATTTGCCATACTTAAGTCAGTAACTACGGTAAAATTGTATTAAGATGCTTGAAGTTTTGTATTAGCTTAGCTTAAAAGAAAATCCATTATATTTAGAAGTTTAACACTCTTAAAACATTGAACAGAGCTTTAAGTAGGGAACTTTTTTCTAATTTCAAGCTTATTGTTTTTATATATCAACTGCAAAACATTGCATAAACTTTTGTTTTGCTGTATGAAGCGGAATTTTAAATTTTGCTTCTCCATAAGCTTGAAGTTTTGTATCAACTTAGCTTGACAGTGATATTAAAGAAAATTCACTATATTTAGAACTTTAACACTTAAAATGTTAACTTAAAAAATTATAATTATTGTCAGCTAATATTATGTGTTTTTCTTTTACCTGTTGAATATGGAGGGATTTCTCTGTTACATATACTGTTAGAGTATAGATTGTTTGGGAATTAGTGACATAAATGTAACGTTAAAACATTTCACTTTTTGTCGTATCTAAAATCGTTATTTTAAGACCGATTTGCAACTTTTATTATTACTGAATTCCATATAACTTTTTAGTAGAACTAACTACAGTTATATTGTATTTGAAGTTCGAATTTTTGCATTCATTGAACTTGATGCCTGTAACTTCACATCATATAAGGGAAGTGACTAGAATAATTATATAATAATTAATTATTTCATAACATACATTTTAATTTCCTAATGTGTAGCATTTTTGTGAATAAAATGGGGTCTTTGGTGGGGGTCCAAACTTTTTGTTCATGTTTTCCTATTTTTGTTTTAGTGAAATTACTTATTACTTCATTGATCTTCAAAATATTTTATTTGGCTTATTCATTCTACACTGTCATTTATTTTATTAAGTTTATTTATTTCATATTTTTTGCGCTAGGGAGATGAGGCAAGGCATGGCGTCAAATCCCCGACGTTTCGTTTACTACAGTATAGTAGCTTTTAAAATCCTTAACAATTTTAATATAAATTATTATGGAAATATCCTGAACGTTCGACACTTGGTAAAATACAACCTAATTTGGCGAATACAACGAGGGGGTATGTAAGCGAAGGCCTCAACTAGCCTGTTCAGTGCTTGAGATTTTAACAGCAATTTACGAATAGGGGCAACTAATTAGGGGTCAAGGGAGTGGAGCCTCCATCCAGCATAAAACCTAGCATATTTGCATGGTTGATTATGATTTTACAATTCTGTCAATTTCAAAAATTACGGGGAACTAAGAAGTGTTTTTAAAAACTAGCCATAGTCGATTTTCAAAGCTTTTCATTATTGTTGATTATGTGTAGTGTTATTAGCCGGTTTTCTGAATGTCTTGGCGGACCATTTTTTCGATGGAAGTAACCTGCTTAAACTCGACTTTATAGTAATTTATGAATTTAGGGCAACCCCTAAGGGGGCATGGGGGCGGAGCCCCCATCGAGCCGTAGGCGAGTCAATAAATTATATTTTTCAATTTGTTGCAATCTATTTAAAATTTGTAGAGCTGGAAAGGCTACAAAACGCGATTTGTTCATTTACTGGGTGTTAGGTGTGGTACCTTGATGTACCTATTGATGAATTGCAGCACCAATTAGACTCCTTAGTCTGCCACGGAGGAAAAGAGCGAATATAATGGTGTTCTGATCTACTAGAATCCCGATCCACATACCTTGTACAACGTCGGAGGGAACGCCCACCAGACCTTCACTTAACATCAGTTTTCTAACGACTATCATTACAATATCACCACCCTGAGGCTTCTCCCACGAAACATATCTTATTAAAAAGTATTTAAGGAGTCTTAAAAAATAACTTAAGTGCAACAGTAAAATACTGTGGTTAAAAATAAACCAAAACTTTCAATATTGAGCAATCTAAAGATTTTCATAACTAAGGTGGTTTATTTTTAGTCTTAGGATCAGGATCTGCTCATAAGATTTGGACGTGGCTGTCAAGGGATTTCTCCAGCGGCGTGACGTTAACAATTATTAGCTTTGTGGTTAAGGAACTCCCAGACCACTTCCCTCGATTGTCGGAATCAGTTAAGTTGATAACTCATACAATCAAGTACTTTCTATAGCCATACAAATTCGAAGAAAGGATTTTACCGTTAAAGCATATAAACTCTCAGTATTAAAACTCTTTTAAGCGTGGCAAAAAATATTCTTAATTAGAAAACTGTTACTCTCGCCATGGATAAAAAGCGGATACAAGTTATTCAATGGTCTCATAAAGTGCAAAGTCAAAGTAAAAATATTACAATGAGAAATTTGAATTAATTTACAAAGGAACGAAGAGTATTAAAATATAATTTGATTCTAAACGGTTTAGTCGATGTTAAAAAACTTTTTAGAATCTTCATTCTCCAACACCATAAGTCGAACTGTATAAGTTATGATAACCTCCATTAACAGAAACTTGGTTTAAGGGGTCCATATTAGATTAAAGTAACATAATTATTTTCATAAATTATACTCACTAAAAAATAAACTAAGTCAATCATCCATGGTGTTCAGTTAATGGTTGGTATTTTAACAAAAAACTTTAAAGGGATATTTTTTTTAAAGAGCGGATTTTCGTAACTGTTACATGCGCATATCAAATTGATGAATCAGATTTTTCATTTTTGTTCTTCCTGCAAACAATGCATTATTATCCTCGAAATTATAAGTTATTTGTAATGTCAAGGTTGAAAAAGTCTTCACTATCTATTAATACAACGCTGTGTGCCCGGATATCTTAATAATTAATCAGTAAAATAATTAATTGAAATCTTTATGGGCAAATAGGATTTTATGCATTTATTACATATTATTGTTAAAGGGTTTAAATGTTTTCAAGAGATGTATATACTACGTTAGTTTATAATGTTAGTTTGTCAATCACTTAAAATAAAATTATTTTGTTTATAAAAGGCTTTTAAATAAACCCTGTATTTGTTATTGCTTGATTGTATTGGTACTCAAAACCTTGTTTGAAACGGAAAACGTTTGAGTATTTATATTGGAAAATTACATAGAATTTAACCTTTTAAAATCAACATTCAAAAAGCGTAAAGTTCAAAGGCACGGAATTCATTTAAATTAAAACGATATTTGGTCTTTTAAAGTATTTTACAACGCGAATGAGTATGAGTTGATTATATTATGTCTTTTTAAGCGAATTAAATTCAATAACACTCTTACGCCTCTCAAGCTTGGATCTACAAGTTTCTGGTGGTTGTATTTCAGTGATTGTATAAAGACACTATGCCATAAATCCAAAAATATAGTTTTAATAAAGACACTATGCCATAAATCCAAAAATATAGTTTTACAATTTAACACTCCATAGAAGATTAAGATGGATTTTCAATTATAATTGTGTACATGCTATAACACAAAGCTGGGTAACTTTTGTAGTGTTTGGTTTTAGCTATCTTCAACTAGTAAATTCCTTTTTATTTAGTGCAACTTTCGTCGGAGTGAGTTCAGTGTTTGACGTCATGACGTTGACCGGTGACGTAAACACAAAGTGAACACTTTTAAGGCCAGGTTTCCTTTAACGCAACATCTCTTTAGTGTCTTTTGATAAAATAAATTTCTATACGGAAATTGTTTTAGTGGAATGTTAATTTAAAATGTTTAAGAGAAATAAAATTTTACATATTATAATAAGTTTTATCCACCAATATTTTACCTAAATTATTTTACCTATTTTAATCTTTCACAGAATCCCACAGAAAGCAGTCGATGGAGTTTAGGCCGGACTGCGAGGTGGCCAAAGCATGAGTGTCACATTGTCGTCCGATCCAGCGAATAGGTTATTTCTCATCACGGTATGGATGGTAATGTAGTCATCATGGTGCTTTTATTGGACCTCCATCTTGAACTAATAAGAACGTATTAACCCAATGAACTCTTCATTCTCCTCAGTTGAGGGATAAGCCATTCACTAACCATGTCCAAGTAGGATATGCCTTGCCGAAAAACTTTCATTTCCATTATAATAATGCAAATTTAAGTAAGTAAAAAAAATTACAACTCCGATATTTTTCATCCCATCCTTACTAGCTAAATAATTTTGAATCAACTTTTTTCTTATAAAATTTTAATAATTTGTTTTATGAAATATACCGGTTTTGAGATATTAGAGTTTAAAAATTTGAAATGACCGCCATTTCAAAAATATAAATCGGAGGAAGATAATTCGAAGATAATTTCTTTCCTGAAAATGGATATTGGTGTCATAAACATCCATGCCAAATATGAACTCAATTCAACGATTATGTGTAAAAAACTAAATGGTAGCTAGTGGCTTAACAAAATATTTAGGGAATATGTTTGAATGAATTTTTATATGTCTTGACCTAAGGAACAAATATACAAAATATTTCCAAGTTGTTCGGAAACACCCTGTATAAAAAAAAAACTTTATTATAAATTGACTTTTAAAAGGCCTTTGTTTTGTTGTGTGGTTAATATCACATCGAGGAATGTAAAATTATAGCAGATCTAGGAAACAGCACGTTCTATCAAGCAACCGTGACTGGTTTAAACATTAATGGAAATAAAAACTCTCAGTCTATGAAAATTATTGTAAGTAGATGGAAACTAAAAGTGTTATTTTAAGTATATTTTATAAACGGGTAGTTCAAGTTTTTTTGCTCTAAAAAACTTTCAGGGTAATTAGCACTTTAGAAGTTCAGAAGAACGTTGAAGGAAAACAGAGCTAATGGAATTTCTAGGAACCCGTTGAGAAAAACTGCAGATTTATCACAAGATTTATTATTTTACTGACAAATTTGGAAGAAAGGTAAAGATTTTTTCACGTAATGCCCTTTGCCCTTAAATGTAAATTGGACAGGAAAATATGTTGTAACGGTAATTTTATTCTCCGTATCTTTTATGAACATGTTTAACTTGATAGGAGTATTAAAGTTGGAATAAAGTATTTATTCTAATATTTTACGAGGTGGCCCGTGCGCAAATCGCGCATTTTATGATTCTGTATGAGTGAAACTCACCTATAGTACGTGAAAGTTGATTATGAAGTGATAGATCTATTTATTTATTTATTTTTTGTTTTACTATCTGGCTTTTAAAAATCATCTGAAGGTAATCAGCTGTTAAAATATAATTCACATTAAAGAACTTGCAATAAAAGTTGGTCAACATTTTAAAGCGCCCTCTAGAAATAAATCAAAGGCGAGGGGGCGAAGCCTGAAACAATATGACCTTTTTAATTACGATTCGTCACTGCGGTATATCGTATTTTATTTTATTCTTGCAGATGTGCTTTTTTGGGGAAAAATGTCATTCTTTAAAATTAGCAAGTATGTCTTTGTTAGATTCGTTGCAGAGTATAAGTTTCATCGTTTATTTGCTTTTAATTTCATATTGTAACCTGTCTGTAAAAGTCATCTGTAAGAAATAAACCTTTTTTGAATTTGAATTTAATTTGAATATCCTAAGCCTTAAAAATCGGTTCAGTAGGTCGAAAGAAAAAGGGGACGTAACAGCCAAACCCTTATAGAAATAAGAAGATAGATAGATGATAGATGATTAGACTAGCATGTAAGCAGAAATGGCTTATTACCATTAGGAATAAGAAAATAAATTCTGCGTTTCTGAGCACCTGGTTCAGTATAAACAATCCGGGCTCGACCGGACACATTTTTGCTATTTATAGTTTATAGTACTTTTCCTACCTACCTTTCACCAATAAAAATGTTACCATCATAATATCTGTGTTTCATTTATTATTTCCATACCATGTTTGTTTAATTATAAATTTAAATTAATAAAAAAAAAAATAAAAATAAATAAAGTGTCCTCGGCCTTCACCCGGACACGTATTTAAATAACACGATAACTTGAAAACTGACCTCTCCTGTCCTCATACGGACAGTATTTTGAGTCGTCTGCTATATTTGAACTTATCAAAGACGTCATAGTATGTTTTTGTGAGGGGGGGGGGGCAAGCCTTGTAAAATTACGTTACATTTCAAGGTGTTTAAAATACAAAACAGAGATTATAATTTATGCTAATATAAAAGGTGAGGATGTTAAAATTACCAATAACTTTAATCAAAAACTTATTTTATTATTGGCTTATAACACACAGTATAAAAATCTCTAGTTGTTATTAAGCATGAATGACATAAGTCTATAGTTCTTTTCGTTACTTATATTGGCTTTTAACATACAGTGTATCCATCAAAATTGTTATCAAACACGACTGACACCAGTCTATTGTTCTTATAGTTGAACCTCGGGGGTTCAAGACGTCTTTTAATCTGATCATAGTCAACATAACATCTGTCTTCTGGATCTGGCCAGTTGAAGTTGTTTTTCGATGTTACGAGCACATCTAACAAGAAGGTCCCCGTTTTCCCCCTCAACATGGGCTACATAATATTTTACTGCTTTTTTCCCGGGAAATTTCACAAGGAGCCAATCTCCAATCTCAGGGTTCTTAAAACCTAGTTGTTCATCACTCTCCGGGGGCAGTTCGGGTCCACCCATCGGAGATGTCCTGGAGAGGAATTTTATCTGGCTCGTCTTGGTCGGAGCTAAAATCTGATTCCTGATCATTTTGATTCTTTTTCCTCTCATTACATCCTCCTGGTTTTTGTTGTGGCACATCAGAAGAATGCTTGCCTGATGTAGAAGGGCTGATAGGGCTCTCTGGCAAATCTTGTGTCACGCTTTTGCAGGGGCGACATTTACCTTTTTCTTTTTAAGTCTCTTAGCTGCTGGGGAGTCATAACACAGTTTTTACAGCAGGTCGATTACACCCTCGCCAACAAGCTGCCTGGCTTTCTTAGTCGGTGACTCTTGTACAGTGGTCGGTAGTTTTGTCAAAACAACTTGTGCATCAAGAGGCACGATGCCACAGGCTTTGAAACCGGCCTGCAGATTTTTTGCAGCATTTTCAGATAAAGCGTCTATAACTTTCTTCAGAAGAAATGGAAAATGGTTTTTTGGGAGATTAGAAAGACGGTGGTCCGCTTTCAATTTCCACTCGCACAAAATTTCCCTCCATGCACGTTTTAGTGGCCTAAAGAGGCAACGTCCAAAAGCTGTAGCAGGTGGGTTGCGTTTGGAGGCATGCAAACAAATAAAATATTGTTCTCCTCGCACAAATTGATTACTTCGGGTGAAAAGTGAGTGGATAGGTTGTCACAGAGCATTACCTTTTTCTCTTCTTTTGATTTTGCCCAAGGCAAGACTATGGTCTTGAACCAATCGGTCAAGGTGGTTTCATCTATCTACCCACTTTTCGAACGATTATACCTGGTCCCCTCAGGACCGCCAACAACCCATGTGTCTTTCGGCCTTGTAACACACGTAAGGCGGAAGAAGTTCGCCACTGGCACTACCAGCAAAACATAAGTGATATTGCACTCTTTGAAGAGTTGAGAACCCTCTCCAGGTATTTGGTTCCTCTCTTGAAAATGCATTTCGTACAGCCTGGGTCGTCCGTCAGATTCGTTTCATCATAGTGAATGATGTTTTCCTTTGGGATAACATCCAATGTTCCCTTGAGGTTGTCAAAATATGAGGGGACACAAACCGCATCAATCTGAAAGGAATAACAATTTTTTAATAGGTAACATTTGAAAAGGTAAGCCCTAAAGAAAGAAAGAAAAACAAACAAGACACGTAGAAATAGGCTAAAATAGGCATATAGTTGGTAGGCTATAATAGGATAACGATATCAAAACTACTGTGGTTGGTGGGCTTGTACTTTTAGGAAAAAGTTTAGTTGGTAGGCTATAAAATCAACATGTGAAGACTAACCAATCGCTTTCATAGGATTATTGTAAGTATAACTATTTTTCATACTAACTAACTTTTCATGTCAGTTCAACTGTTATAAACCTAATGAAAGTAGGCAGTAATAAGTGAAAGTTGTTCTTACCCTTGCTCGTCGAAAAGTTATATTCCTACACGTTGTGAGCCGGAGGTTGCTGTTTCTATTCAAAAATCCATCCACCCAGTCTTCACCAGGAAAATTGTTCTTAAAATGGCAACATTCCTTCCATCTTTATCAAGGTAGAGTTTTGCGAGGATTCTCAATTTCAAGTCTAGAAAAGGGAAACCCCGAATCAGCAACCTTTTCTATATGCGCTGCCATTACACTCTCTTCTTTAGGCGTAAAAACTGGCTGCTTTCCATGGGGGCCTTTGGATTTCCCCAGTGACATGGTCGCTAATAGTTGATTTCGGCAAACCATACTTCTCAGCAGCAGCTCTAATGCTGATTTTACCATCCATCACTTCTTTTATCGCCTCTTGTATCAACTTAAATCGCGACATACTCATATTGAATTAGGTAGGACTCATTTAAAACTATTAACTAATAAACTTTAATAAAAATCAAGTACGTATTAACCAAACAGATTAAAATAGTATGACAAAAGTACACGAATTAGTTAACATCAGTGGAAGCCTTTTTATTAGTTGTTAACACATTTTTAATGCATACACTCTTACCAAAATTATCTTCAGAACAACATGAATATAAACAAACATCTGATCCTTTGTTAGTCACAGCCAAACAAATCAATTATATTCATTCATCAATATTACTATATAAGATAAGTTGTTTTTATTGTTTCAAACACCCTCCCTCAATAAAAACAACAACACAATAAAATAAAATAAAAAATTACTTTAGTCCATTTTCACTGAGTCCAATGCCCTCCCTTAGTTTTGAAATAAGATTCTCCCTAATGGCTTGGTAAGAATATCAGCCAGTTGGTCTTCATAGGGTATGTGTTTGAGAATCACTGTTTTGTCCATAATCGTCTCTTTAACATAGTGAAAACGAACATCCACATGTTTAAGTCTTTTATTTTCGTCACTATTAGCTATTTGTATTGCAGATTGGTTGTCTTCAAATATTACAATGGGCTGATCAACTAATTGAGTAATCTTGAGATCAGTCAAAATTTTCTTAAAAACAAGCTTCTGTAACAGAATAACTGAGGGCCACATACTCTGTTTCCGTTGACGAGAGAGCGACTGATGTTTGTCTTTTTGAAGACAATGACACTGTTGCTGAACCAATCCTAATATAAATATCCCGATGTAGAATGGCGAGCTTCCATTCACCAGCCCAGTCAGCATCAACAGATCCCTTAAGGTCTGGATTTCATTTCTGGTAGACAAGTTTCATTTCTAATGTTCCCTTAATGTAGTTGTAAAGAAGTGGTGAACCCAACCAACACAAGTAATAATGAGATCGTTGGAATTGTCAAAACAGAATATTGTTCGTTAAAAGGGCCAGTCCAACCGAGCTCATCAAATACAGGCGAGCGTATAGTCAGGCAATCTTCAGCAAAAAAAGCGGGTGACAGTGACAACCGGCCTGATGCCATCAGGAAGAGAGCAATGCCGCAGGAGAACATGGACGATGCCGAAACTGATGTTAACTTTGGAAACAAACGGCAAAGCCGATTACTTCAGCGCAAAGAAAACACAAACAACAAAGATTGTGGTGATAACTGTCTAATTAATACGTTGAGTTTTGGAGAGTGTCTCGTATTCTGACTAGGGATTAGCGAAGCGAAACTTTGTAAGTACAGGGATTAGTGCGTTTGCGCTTAGATTAGAATAGGCTACTAGAAATAAGTTGTTAAAACTTATAAGGATAATTAGTTATTTTGCATTTTAATTTAGTAGATAAATTGTTGGTTTGTATTTTGTCTGAACCCTGAGCCGACACGATCGTTGCTGGGGTGTTGGCAGTTAATTAGATGGAAATTGCCTTTTGCAAATTTAATTAAATAGATATTTTCTTGTTACGGTTAGCGAAGTGGTAAAACCCATCCCTGTGTGGGTGAATCGTAGCGTTAACCGTAGTTGTTAAAACTAGCTGAGTCAAACCCGTGCAGCCGGCAGGTCGGTACACGACTGCAGGTGCTAGTCGTGATCTGTCCGTTGGCGACCGGAAAGCTAGGGTGGAAATTAAACCCGGGTTTGAATCGCCGATTGGCAATCGAATTATTAATTCTGAATCACTTTTCAAAATTAAAAATTATTTTTAGTAATTGGTTTTTATCCCACGTGTGAGCGATGATGAAGGTACAGTAGCGTTGAGTCTTACCGGTACTGATCTCGCACCTGTTACACTTATTGCATTGTTTGTACAAATCTGTACCACACATAATTGGTAGGATCTTGGAACCCTGGAGTAAACCCAGCTAAAAGACTGGAGTGAATCCGTGAGGTGAAAATTTGGTCTACGGTGACTTCTCTCGAGTAGTTAAAATTTATTTTGGCTTTAATTATTATTCCTTTTCGAGAAAGTCATCACAGTAAAATGGCTTGTAAAATGGTGAAAAAGATTTGCCATTTTTAAGCAAGACACTCTATAAAACTCAACTTATTAGTTTGACGGTTATCACCACAATCTTTGTTGTTTGTGTTTTCTGGGCGCTGAGGTAATCGGCTTTGCCGTTTGTTTCCAAAGTTAACATCAGTTTCGGCATCGTCCATGTTCTCCTGCGGCATTGCTCTCTTCCTGATGGCATCAGGCCGGTTGTCACTGTCACCCGCTGTTTTTGCTGAAGATTGCCTGACTATACGCTCGCCTGTATTTGATGAGCTCGGTTGGCCTGGCCTTTTTGACGAACAATATTCTGTTTTGACAATTCCAACGATCTCATTATTACTTGTGTTGGTTGGGTTCACCACTTCTTTGCAACTACATTAAGGGAACATTAGAAATGAAACTTGTCTACCAGAAAGGAAATCCAGACCTTAAGGGATCTGTTGATGCTGACTGGGCTGGTGAAATGGAAGCTCGCCATTCTACATCGGGATATTTATATTAGGGTTGGTTCAGCAACAGTGTCATGGTCTTCAAAAAGACAAACTTCAGTCGCTCTCTCGTCAACCGAAGCAGAGTATGTGGCCCTCAGTTATTCTGTTACAGAAGCTTGTTTTTAAAGAAAATTTTGACTGATCTCAAGATTACTCAATTAGTTGATCAGCCCATTGTAATATTTGAAGACAACCAATCTGCAATACAAATAGCTAATAGTGACGAAAATAAAAGACTTAAACATGTGTATGTTCGTTTTCACTATGTTAAAGAGACGATTATGGACAAAACAGTGATTCTCAAACACATACCCTATGAAGACCAACTGGCTGATATTCTTACCAAGCCATTAGGAAGAATCTTATTTCAAAAACTAAGGGAGGGCATTGGACTCAGTGAAAATGGACTAAAGTAATTTTTTGTTTTATTTTATTGTGTTGTTGTTTTTATTGAGGGAGGGTGTTTGAAACAATAAAAACAACTTATCTTATATAGTAATATTGATGAATGAATATAATTGATTTGTTTGGCTGTGACTAACAAAGGAACAGATGTTTGTTTATATTCATGTTGTTCTGAAGATAATTTTGGTAAGAGTGTATGCATTAAAAATGTGTTAACAACTAATAAAAAGGCTTCCACTGATGTTAACTAATTCGTGTACTTTTGTCATATTTTAATCTGTTTGGTTAATACGTACTTGATTTTTATTAAAGTTTATTAGTTAATAGTTTTAAATGAGTCCTACTTAATTCAATATGAGTATGTCGCGATATAAGTTGATACAAGAGGCGGTAAAAGATTGGTTGTCTTCAAATATTACAATGGGCTGATCAACTAATTGAGTAATCTTGAGATCAGTCAAAATTTTCTTTAAAAACAAGCTTCTGTAACAGAATAACTGAGGGCCACATACTCTGCTTCGGTTGACGAGAGAGCGACTGAAGTTTGTCTTTTTGAAGACCATGACACTGTTGCTGAACCAATCCTAATATAAATATCCCGATGTAGAATGGCGAGCTTCCATTTCACCAGCCCAGTCAGCATCAACAGATCCCTTAAGGTCTGGATTTCCTTTCTGGTAGACAAGTTTCATTTCTAATGTTCCCTTAATGTAGTTGCAAAGAAGTGGTGAACCCAACCAACACAAGTAATAATGAGATCGTTGGAATTGTCAAAACAGAATATTGTTCGTCAAAAAGGCCAGGCCAACCGAGCTCATCAAATACAGGCGAGCGTATAGTCAGGCAATCTTCAGCAAAAACTGCGGGTGACAGTGACAACCGGCCTGATGCCATCAGGAAGAGAGCAATGCCGCAGGAGAACATGGACGATGCCGAAACTGAAGTTAACTTTGGAAACAAACGGCAAAGCCGATTACCTCAGCGCCCAGAAAACACAAACAACAAAGATTGTGGTGATAACCGTCAAACTAATAAGTTGAGTTTTGGAGAGTGTCTTGCTTAAAAATGGCAAATCATTTTCACCATTTTACAAGCCATTTTACTGTGATGACTTTCTCGAAAAGGAATAATAATTAAAGCCAAAATAAATTTTAACTACTCGAGAGAAGTCACCGTAGACCAAATTTTCACCTCACGGATTCACTCCAGTCTTTTAGCTGGGTTTACTCCAGGGTTCCAAGATCCTACCAATTTTGTGTGGTACAGATTTGTACAAACAATGCAATAAGTGCAACAGGTGCGAGCTCAGTACCGGTAAGACTCAACGCTACTGTACCTTCATCATCGCTCACACCTGGGATAAAAACCAATTACTAAAATAAATTTTGAATTTTGAAAAGTGATTCAGAATTAGTAATTCGTTTGCCAATCGGTGATTCAAACCCGGGAAACTTGGGGCCCGAACAGGGCCATTTAACTGTGATGACTTTCTCGAAAAGGAATAATAATTAAAGCCAAAAACAAATTTTTACTACTCGAGAGAAGTCACCGCAGACCAAATTTTCACCTCACGGATTCACTCCAGTCTTTTAGCTGGGTTTACTCCAAGGTTCCAAGATCCTATCAAATTTGTGTAGTACAGATTTGTACAAACAATGCAATAAGTGTAACAGGTGCGAGCTCAGTACCGGTAAGACTCAACGCTACTGTACCTTCATCATCGCTCACACGTGGGATAAAAACCAATTACTAAAATAAATTTTGAATTTTGAAAAGTGATTCAGAATTAATAATTCGATTGCCGATCGGTGATTCAAACCCGGGTTTAATTTCCACAATAGCTTTCCGGTCGCCAACGGACAGATCACGACTATCACCCGCAGTCGTGTACCGACCTGCCGGCTGCAGGGGTTTGACTCAGCTAGTTTTAACAACTACGGTTAACGCTACGATTCACCCACACAGGGATGGGTTTTACCACTTCGCTAACCGTAACAAGAAAATATATATTTAATTAAATTTGCAAAAGGCAATTTCCATCTAATTAACTGCCAACACCCCAGCAACGATCGTGTCGGCTCAGGGTTCAGACAAAATACAAACCATCAATTTATCTACTAAATTAAAATGCAAAATAACTAATTATCCTTATAAGTTTTAACAACTTATTTCTAGTAGCCTATTCTAATCTAAGCGCAAACGCACTAATCCCTGTACTCACAAAGCGTCGCTTCGCTAATCCCTAGTCAGAACACGAGACACTCTCCAAAACTCAACTTATTAATTTGACGGTTATCACCACAATCTTTGTTGTTTGTGTTTTCTGGGCGCTGAGGTAATCGGCTTTGCCGTTTGTTTCCAAAGTTAACATCAGTTTCGGCATCGTCCATGTTCTCCTGCGGCATTGCTCTCTTCCTGATGGCATCAGGCCGGTTGTCACTGTCACCCGCTGTTTTTGCTGAAGATTGCCTGACTATACGCTCGCCTGTATTTGATGAGCTCGGTTGGCCTGGCCTTTTTAACGAACAATATTCTGTTTTGACAATTCCAACGATCTCATTATTACTTGTGTTGGTTGGGTTCACCACTTCTTTGCAACTACATTAAGGGAACATTAGAAATGAAACTTGTCTACCAGAAAGGAAATCCAGACCTTAAGGGATCTGTTGATGCTGACTGGGCTGGTGAAATGGAAGCTCGCCATTCTACATCGGGATATTTATATTAGGATTGGTTCAGCAACAGTGTCATGGTCTTCAAAAAGACAAACTTCAGTCGCTCTCTCGTCAACCGAAGCAGAGTATGTGGCCCTCAGTTATTCTGTTACAGAAGCTTGTTTTTAAAGAAAATTTTGACTGATCTCAAGATTACTCAATTAGTTGATCAGCCCATTGTAATATTTGAAGACAACCAATCTGCAATACAAATAGCTAATAGTGACGAAAATAAAATACTTAAACATGTGTATGTTCGTTTTCACTATGTTAAAGAGACGATTATGGACAAAACAGTGATTCTCAAACACATACCCTATGAAGACCAACTGGCTGATATTCTTACCAAGCCATTAGGAAGAATCTTATTTCAAAAACTAAGGGAGGGCATTGGACTCAGTGAAAATGGACTAAAGTAATTTTTTGTTTTATTTTATTGTGTTGTTGTTTTTATTGAGGGAGGGTGTTTGAAACAATAAAAACAACTTATCTTATATAGTAATATTGATGAATGAATATAATTGATTTGTTTGGCTGTGACTAACAAAGGAACAGATGTTTGTTTATATTCATGTTGTTCTGAAGATAATTTTGGTAAGAGTGTATGCATTAAAAATGTGTTAACAACTATTAAAAAGGCTTCCACTGATGTTAACTAATTCGTGTACTTTTGTCATATTTTAATCTGTTTGGTTAATACGTACTTGATTTTTATTAAAGTTTATTAGTTAATAGTTTTAAATGAGTCCTACTTAATTCAATATGAGTATGTCGCGATATAAGTTGATACAAGAGGCGGTAAAAGATTGGTTGTCTTCAAATATTACAATGGGCTGATCAACTAATTGAGTAATCTTGAGATCAGTCAAAATTTTCTTTAAAAACAAGCTTCTGTAACAGAATAACTGAGGGCCACATACTCTGCTTCGGTTGACGAGAGAGCGACTGAAGTTTGTCTTTTTGAAGACCATGACACTGTTGCTGAACCAATCCTAATATAAATATCCCGATGTAGAATGGCGAGCTTCCATTTCACCAGCCCAGTCAGCATCAACAGATCCCTTAAGGTCTGGATTTCCTTTCTGGTAGACAAGTTTCATTTCTAATGTTCCCTTAATGTAGTTGCAAAGAAGTGGTGAACCCAACCAACACAAGTAATAATGAGATCGTTGGAATTGTCAAAACAGAATATTGTTCGTCAAAAAGGCCAGGCCAACCGAGCTCATCAAATACAGGCGAGCGTATAGTCAGGCAATCTTCAGCAAAAACTGCGGGTGACAGTGACAACCGGCCTGATGCCATCAGGAAGAGAGCAATGCCGCAGGAGAACATGGACGATGCCGAAACTGAAGTTAACTTTGGAAACAAACGGCAAAGCCGATTACCTCAGCGCCCAGAAAACACAAACAACAAAGATTGTGGTGATAACCGTCAAACTAATAAGTTGAGTTTTGAAGAGTGTCTTGCTTAAAAATGGCAAATCATTTTCACCATTTTACAAGCCATTTTACTGTGATGACTTTCTCGAAAAGGAATAATAATTAAAGCCAAAATAAATTTAACTACTCGAGAGAAGTCACCGTAGACCAAATTTTCACCTCACGGATTCACTCCAGTCTTTTAGCTGGGTTTACTCCAGGGTTCCAAGATCCTACCAATTTTGTGTGGTACAGATTTGTACAAACAATGCAATAAGTGTAACAGGTGCGAGCTCAGTACCGGTAAGACTCAACGCTACTGTACCTTCATCATCGCTCACACCTGGGATAAAAACCAATTACTAAAATAAATTTTGAATTTTGAAAAGTGATTCAGAATTAGTAATTCGTTTGCCAATCGGTGATTCAAACCCGGGAAACTTGGGGCCCGAACAGGGCCATTTAACTGTGATGACTTTCTCGAAAAGGAATAATAATTAAAGCCAAAAACAAATTTTTACTACTCGAGAGAAGTCACCGCAGACCAAATTTTCACCTCACGGATTCACTCCAGTCTTTTAGCTGGGTTTACTCCAAGGTTCCAAGATCCTATCAAATTTGTGTAGTACAGATTTGTACAAACAATGCAATAAGTGTAACAGGTGCGAGCTCAGTACCGGTAAGACTCAACGCTACTGTACCTTCATCATCGCTCACACGTGGGATAAAAACCAATTACTAAAATAAATTTTGAATTTTGAAAAGTGATTCAGAATTAATAATTCGATTGCCGATCGGTGATTTAAACCCGGGTTTAATTTCCACAATAGCTTTCCGGTCGCCAACGGACAGATCACGACTATCACCCGCAGTCGTGTACCGACCTGCCGGCTGCAGGGGTTTGACTCAGCTAGTTTTAACAACTACGGTTAACGCTACGATTCACCCACACAGGGATGGGTTTTACCACTTCGCTAACCGTAACAAGAAAATATATATTTAATTAAATTTGCAAAAGGCAATTTCCATCTAATTAACTGCCAACACCCCAGCAACGATCGTGTCGGCTCAGGGTTCAGACAAAATACAAACCAACAATTTATCTACTAAATTAAAATGCAAAATAACTAATTATCCTTATAAGTTTTAACAACTTATTTCTAGTAGCCTATTCTAATCTAAGCGCAAACGCACTAATCCCTGTACTCACAAAGCGTCGCTTCGCTAATCCCTAGTCAGAACACGAGACACTCTCCAAAACTCAACTTATTAATTTGACGGTTATCACCACAATCTTTGTTGTTTGTGTTTTCTGGGCGCTGAGGTAATCGGCTTTGCCGTTTGTTTCCAAAGTTAACATCAGTTTCGGCATCGTCCATGTTCTCCTGCGGCATTGCTCTCTTCCTGATGGCATCAGGCCGGTTGTCACTGTCACCCGCTGTTTTTGCTGAAGATTGCCTGACTATACGCTCGCCTGTATTTGATGAGCTCGGTTGGCCTGGCCTTTTTAACGAACAATATTCTGTTTTGACAATTCCAACGATCTCATTATTACTTGTGTTGGTTGGGTTCACCACTTCTTTGCAACTACATTAAGGGAACATTAGAAATGAAACTTGTCTACCAGAAAGGAAATCCAGACCTTAAGGGATCTGTTGATGCTGACTGGGCTGGTGAAATGGAAGCTCGCCATTCTACATCGGGATATTTATATTAGGATTGGTTCAGCAACAGTGTCATGGTCTTCAAAAAGACAAACTTCAGTCGCTCTCTCGTCAACCGAAGCAGAGTATGTGGCCCTCAGTTATTCTGTTACAGAAGCTTGTTTTTAAAGAAAATTTTGACTGATCTCAAGATTACTCAATTAGTTGATCAGCCCATTGTAATATTTGAAGACAACCAATCTGCAATACAAATAGCTAATAGTGACGAAAATAAAATACTTAAACATGTGTATGTTCGTTTTCACTATGTTAAAGAGACGATTATGGACAAAACAGTGATTCTCAAACACATACCCTATGAAGACCAACTGGCTGATATTCTTACCAAGCCATTAGGAAGAATCTTATTTCAAAAACTAAGGGAGGGCATTGGACTCAGTGAAAATGGACTAAAGTAATTTTTTGTTTTATTTTATTGTGTTGTTGTTTTTATTGAGGGAGGGTGTTTGAAACAATAAAAACAACTTATCTTATATAGTAATATTGATGAATGAATATAATTGATTTGTTTGGCTGTGACTAACAAAGGAACAGATGTTTGTTTATATTCATGTTGTTCTGAAGATAATTTTGGTAAGAGTGTATGCATTAAAAATGTGTTAACAACTATTAAAAAGGCTTCCACTGATGTTAACTAATTCGTGTACTTTTGTCATATTTTAATCTGTTTGTTTAATACGTACTTGATTTTTATTAAAGTTTATTAGTTAATAGTTTTAAATGAGTCCTACTTAATTCAATATGAGTATGTCGCGATATAAGTTGATACAAGAGGCGGTAAAAGATTGGTTGTCTTCAAATATTACAATGGGCTGATCAACTAATTGAGTAATCTTGAGATCAGTCAAAATTTTCTTTAAAAACAAGCTTCTGTAACAGAATAACTGAGGGCCACATACTCTGCTTCGGTTGACGAGAGAGCGACTGAAGTTTGTCTTTTGAAGACCATGACACTGTTGCTGAACCAATCCTAATATAAATATCCGGATGTAGAATGGCGAGCTTCCATTTCACCAGCCCAGTCAGCATCAACAGATCCCTTAAGGTCTGGATTTCCTTTCTGGTAGACAAGTTTCATTTCTAATGTTCCCTTAATGTAGTTGCAAAGAAGTCGTGAACCCAACCAACACAAGTAATAATGAGATCGTTGGAATTGTCAAAACAGAATATTGTTCGTCAAAAAGGCCAGGCCAACCGAGCTCATCAAATACAGGCGAGCGTATAGTCAGGCAATCTTCAGCAAAAACTGCGGGTGACAGTGACAACCGGCCTGATGCCATCAGGAAGAGAGCAATGCCGCAGGAGAACATGGACGATGCCGAAACTGAAGTTAACTTTGGAAACAAACGGCAAAGCCGATTACCTCAGCGCCCAGAAAACACAAACAACAAAGATTGTGGTGATAACCGTCAAACTAATAAGTTGAGTTTTGGAGAGTGTCTTGCTTAAAAATGGCAAATCATTTTCACCATTTTACAAGCCATTTTACTGTGATGACTTTCTCGAAAAGGAATAATAATTAAAGCCAAAATAAATTTTAACTACTCGAGAGAAGTCACCGTAGACCAAATTTTCACCTCACGGATTCACTCCAGTCTTTTAGCTGGGTTTACTCCAGGGTTCCAAGATCCTACCAATTTTGTGTGGTACAGATTTGTACAAACAATGCAATAAGTGTAACAGGTGCGAGCTCAGTACCGGTAAGACTCAACGCTACTGTACCTTCATCATCGCTCACACCTGGGATAAAAACCAATTACTAAAATAAATTTTGAATTTTGAAAAGTGATTCAGAATTAGTAATTCGTTTGCCAATCGGTGATTCAAACCCGGGAAACTTGGGGCCCGAACAGGGCCATTTAACTGTGATGACTTTCTCGAAAAGGAATAATAATTAAAGCCAAAAACAAATTTTTACTACTCGAGAGAAGTCACCGCAGACCAAATTTTCACCTCACGGATTCACTCCAGTCTTTTAGCTGGGTTTACTCCAAGGTTCCAAGATCCTATCAAATTTGTGTAGTACAGATTTGTACAAACAATGCAATAAGTGTAACAGGTGCGAGCTCAGTACCGGTAAGACTCAACGCTACTGTACCTTCATCATCGCTCACACGTGGGATAAAAACCAATTACTAAAATAAATTTTGAATTTTGAAAAGTGATTCAGAATTAATAATTCGATTGCCGATCGGTGATTTAAACCCGGGTTTAATTTCCACAATAGCTTTCCGGTCGCCAACGGACAGATCACGACTATCACCCGCAGTCGTGTACCGACCTGCCGGCTGCAGGGGTTTGACTCAGCTAGTTTTAACAACTACGGTTAACGCTACGATTCACCCACACAGGGATGGGTTTTACCACTTCGCTAACCGTAACAAGAAAATATATATTTAATTAAATTTGCAAAAGGCAATTTCCATCTAATTAACTGCCAACACCCCAGCAACGATCGTGTCGGCTCAGGGTTCAGACAAAATACAAACCAACAATTTATCTACTAAATTAAAATGCAAAATAACTAATTATCCTTATAAGTTTTAACAACTTATTTCTAGTAGCCTATTCTAATCTAAGCGCAAACGCACTAATCCCTGTACTCACAAAGCGTCGCTTCGCTAATCCCTAGTCAGAACACGAGACACTCTCCAAAACTCAACTTATTAATTTGACGGTTATCACCACAATCTTTGTTGTTTGTGTTTTCTGGGCGCTGAGGTAATCGGCTTTGCCGTTTGTTTCCAAAGTTAACATCAGTTTCGGCATCGTCCATGTTCTCCTGCGGCATTGCTCTCTTCCTGATGGCATCAGGCCGGTTGTCACTGTCACCCGCTGTTTTTGCTGAAGATTGCCTGACTATACGCTCGCCTGTATTTGATGAGCTCGGTTGGCCTGGCCTTTTTAACGAACAATATTCTGTTTTGACAATTCCAACGATCTCATTATTACTTGTGTTGGTTGGGTTCACCACTTCTTTGCAACTACATTAAGGGAACATTAGAAATGAAACTTGTCTACCAGAAAGGAAATCCAGACCTTAAGGGATCTGTTGATGCTGACTGGGCTGGTGAAATGGAAGCTCGCCATTCTACATCGGGATATTTATATTAGGATTGGTTCAGCAACAGTGTCATGGTCTTCAAAAAGACAAACTTCAGTCGCTCTCTCGTCAACCGAAGCAGAGTATGTGGCCCTCAGTTATTCTGTTACAGAAGCTTGTTTTTAAAGAAAATTTTGACTGATCTCAAGATTACTCAATTAGTTGATCAGCCCATTGTAATATTTGAAGACAACCAATCTGCAATACAAATAGCTAATAGTGACGAAAATAAAATACTTAAACATGTGTATGTTCGTTTTCACTATGTTAAAGAGACGATTATGGACAAAACAGTGATTCTCAAACACATACCCTATGAAGACCAACTGGCTGATATTCTTACCAAGCCATTAGGAAGAATCTTATTTCAAAAACTAAGGGAGGGCATTGGACTCAGTGAAAATGGACTAAAGTAATTTTTGTTTTATTTTATTGTGTTGTTGTTTTTATTGAGGGAGGGTGTTTGAAACAATAAAAACAACTTATCTTATATAGTA